>SDVV010041335.1:0-10448 GCA_016164225.1 Gammarus roeselii | reverse complement strand
GTCAGGCCATGAATGAATGAGAGTCAGCGGAAGTCGACAGACGTGCTGGGTGTAGCCGGCAAGTCGGAAGCGGGACGTAAATAAGGTTGTTTGTCCCAAAAATGCAATCACTTTATGCAGCACTAATTGCTCGGCTGATTTGAATGAGCAGCAGACGGTCGCATTCCTAAGCTATCTTCGAAGGATCATTTCCTGTCCCCACCCGGGAGCTAGAATGTAATTAGATAACCAATTAGATAATACCCTTATATCGTGCATGTGTTAATAAAGATGTAGTATTTGATTGTAGTATTGCACGTATATATTGGTGGGATAAATTTGTGGTAGTTTTAAACGAATGCTTACGGCTCGACTTCGTATGCATTACATCTTAATCTAAGTCGGTGAGAGGTCGATCGAACTGTTTGGTTAAATTGGACATCAACTACAAAGCATCCGGTATCTAAGGGCCTTGAGAGCACTTGCCGGTTGAAGCAAAGACAGGGTCGTTTCCAGAAATTACGAAGTATATATAGAGAAGCCAAATAAGGCAGTTGAGTTCTGTGCCCTGAGATCGTGATAGGAAGTGGGTCGTTGTGCTCCGTGTTGTCGAGGTTAAAGTTGAAGTGTTGCATGTAAATTATCAACTTGCCCTGCCTTATAACTGTGCATCGTCAATCATGATCATTATTAGTTGTTCAGCATAATTTAACGTAAAAATTATACAGGTATCGAAAATTATTATTAAACGTGGTAAGCCCCTAAGGCATAAGAAAATGTCCTCACCAAGCCGCTTGATCGACTCCTCAGGTCCATAATAAAGAAAACCTTCACGTGGTTGGACTGTATTGGGATTGTTGGATTGTTCATGTATTGGGCTCCGCGAACCAATATTCTTTATGCCTGCGGTATAGATGAGTACCATTAATATTAAATTCCCGGAGATAAAGGTGGTGATATTAACAATCCATGCATGGCCTAGTGGCAAATAAATTTCATGTTGGGTGTGCGGGAATTGTCTGAACTGGTCGGCATTGACAAAAATGCACATTGCTTTCTTATAATGTTTAAATCTCATTTGTATTCTAGGTAGAAACCCCACACGTAGTCATGACTGGGTGTGTGACACGGGTATATTCATGTGTTTAGGACTGTAATGTGAATTTGCTACTGCTGTGGGCTACGCCGCCGCGTACGTGTTTTGTGTTTTGGGAATGTATTGTAAATATGCTCGACCCGTGTCACGCATCTCTTTCATGCCCGTATCAACATTAAGTCCCTTTTGTGAGTGGAGGGCTATGGCTAATGACCAAGTTCTGACATTCCTATTATATCCGCGGGGAACCTGTGTGGAAGTTGTTTTCAGAGCAACTGTACATTTGTGAGACATGTTTGTTCAAGTCCCGCGTGCTCATATCAGCGGTAAGACCCTTCTGAGTACCAGGTCAGGAGCCGACCAGCCGTTCCAAACTGGTCCCTTTCTATGCGGGTAGCGGCGTAGGATAACGTGACCCAGAGTGAACTGTTCATTTATGCTCTATTTCTGATTTCAACGTGTTTGTGTGGCGTTCAGATGATTTGTTCATGTGAAATCCAGCGAAATCAAGTGGGCCCTTTCCAAGTTTCACTGTGTTGTGTCTGGGTAAAACTTAAGTTTCTATTTCAGTTCTTGAATTTTGTCTATACTGAATGTGACAATGAAAATTCAGTGGCTTATTATGTTTTTTTTTTCTATTGCTTTTCTAATTTGGTGGGACTGGTTTCATATTTACCTGGTGTAGTTTACGTAACATGCAACAAGATCGACGTTAATTTAACCAATTTCAGCGCAATTTATTGTGCGGATCTTATTTTTCAATTGATTTTAGTAACTGTGATTTTGTGCCTATGTGACGATGAGATGAAATTTTGATGTATTTTTGCATGGATATGATTTTGAATTTGAATTTTGTGTCATTTTGCAATTGACTACAAGGTGTTAATGTACTACTTTGTGTGGAACTCATTTTCTTTCTTTACACTATTTAATTTGTGATGTGTCTTACATATTTGGGTCTGCTTGCATTATTTCGGCATGATTTGTGAAATTTTGCGGGCCTTATTTTTGCAAATTCTGATTTCAATTTTCGTGCATTTATGAATTCTGATGTTGGGCGTACATAACCGGCATTTTGTGTTGAATTTTTCAAAATTTGATGTAGGGGGATATCCTGGGCATTCGGCCGGTACACGCTCATCACCGCTTGCGGTGTCAAACGGGAATGTGTGTTGACGAGCCTCAACGCGTTTGTGTGTGAGGAGTGTGCATGTGAGTGTCGCATAGAGGCATCGTCGCGGCGAACGTGATTTGGCGCGCAAAAGCACTGCGTGGTGTTGGTTGATAGATTTCGAAACTGCGTTCAAAAAAAAGAAGAAAAAATATGTCTCCTGGGAAGAAAGTCCGCACGCGAGCAAGCACGAGGCAGAAGGCGAAGTCTGTTGGCGCAGCATCAGTTACGTAGGCACCCGCGACGCTAAGTACCCCGGTAGAAGAGACGTCCTCCTGCCAATCTTTAACACCCGCCAACCTGCCGAATGTGGCCCAGTCGCATGCCCTAATTAGTCACATCCCCCGAAACCCATGGCTGTTGCCTCCAAAACAAACCGCACCAGTCAGACAAGCCACTGCAGTCCAATCCGCGCTGTACATGGTATCGCCACAGGATGTTGGGCAATGGCTTGCGACAGCCCCGCCTTCTAGGGCCAACCCTGCCCCATGTACCACCGCACCCACTGAGTTGGTGACCACGCAGCCGATAGAGAATGAGAAGAGGGCCTATTAGTTGATACAGGATACAAACTCCATACCGACCCTTCAAATGCGCCCTACCCGGCATGTTGCAGCTCAGTCCGTGGCCAACGAGATAGGGGATGTGACACCGACAGACGAGGTCGACCCGATCCAACCCAGACAGCCCGACTATCCCAGGTCGACATCAACATCGGCCAGCGTCCAAACCCCCTCCATATCAATCGCCGCACCCCCACATATGACGATGGCGGGCATCTCCGCCTTCGCCGATCGAATTAAGGCCGTAGGCGATGGCAAAGAGGACTGTAGCGCATATGTTGAGCAGCTCACCAACATAACAGCCTTGCTCGGGAACGAATATGACAGGTTACGCCTTATGCAAGCTTCACTTAGCGAGGAGGCAAAGGTAAAATTCATGGAACTTGCATTCACGAGCTTTACCGACGCGGTGGAATGGATCAAGTTCTTCCGGGACGAATCGGGTAAGAGCACTTTACCGCCACTGTCGAGGATGTGAATGAAAGCAGGCAGCGTAAGGGACAAACGACGAGCGAATATATCAAGGAACAAGCAAAAACGTTTAGGACGGAGCATGGAAACCACCACGACGAGGTCCTCATCGCGATATTGATTCCTCGATTGAACGAGCGTGTATCAAGCTGTTTTAAGCGCTCCTTCAAACCGTTGACCATTGAAGAACTGATAATAGAATCATGCCGCGCCGAAAACGAGGCAATATCTAGATTACGACCCATCGATAGCAAATCGAGTCAAGACCCCACACCAGCGGGAAAAACCGAAGAAAAGGCGACAGGAGAGACACGGCAAAGCGTCATGAACGTGGAACAGCATCAGAACTTTCGGCGTAGCGGCCGAAACAGAATTTTCCTCGATTACGCAGACAAGTATCAGGAAGCCAACAGAGAGGGTACGCCGGCCCCTCCCCAAGTTACCGTGTCGACCTAACACCCGTACCCAGCGTACGCGGAAAAGCAAGCAATTGTTGCCCAAGACCTGAGCGTGCCCCTTCCAACCAGACTCGCGATCTTACCTGCGGCCGCGATACCGCGACTAGTGAGAGGCCACGCGCCACCAACACAGTCCCGTCCCATTAGTGGTTATCGCACCGCCCCGCGCCACAGCCCCTATCCTCCTTCTAGACCCAGTGGTGCTACCATCAAGTGCTTCAAATGTGATGATGAAGGCCACATGGCAAGGCAATGTCCTACCTATGGGGAAAAAAAACTAGCGAGCCCTACCCCATACAAGCGCGCGTTAGGAATAGGTAAGGTACCAAAGCCGATTTTGAATATCCATGGAATTAATATGCGCGTATTAATAGACTCTGGATCAAGTCTGACCATTATAAAGGCAAGTTCCGCCTACGAGTTAGTCAAGCGAGGAAGCATCATCGAGCCTTGCGAAAAGGTGATCCAAACCTTGACGGACTCTCGGAAGAAAATTGGCGAAAATAAAAATATGCATATCAACCCTCGAAGGTGTTGTGGAAGGCTACGCGTACATTATCAATACTAGCAGATTCTCAGGAAATTTGTTTTTGGGTTCCGATTTAATGGGACAACTGCACGCCACCATCGATTATCAAAGGAAGGGAGTCGTAATCGCCGGCAATTTGCATCCATTCACAAACAAAAACGTTGATGCCGAAAGCACAATGGCCATCAGCGAGAGACCAATCACCGAGTTCATCGGTAGGGTGCCCATCGACATGCGCGTGCCCCCCGGCACTGCAATTGTTATCCGATTGCAAGTCCACGCTTCCTTGGAAGGACATACGGTAATAGCGGTGCCATTCACGAGATACGACGGAGCTGCGGCGAGTACGGTGTGCGTGGTCAAGGATCATTGCGTGCACATAGTATATGTAAACTTCGACGATCGTCCACTTACATTGCGAGGAGGGACCAGGATGACAAGGATACACGGACTCCACGAGGAAGAGGAAGATAAAACTATTCTTTTTTGCAACGATGGCGAAAATATCGAGGAGCACTCCAATGAAGAAGACGACAGAGACGCCGCCATCGCCAGGCAAATCGACAACGTGGATGTCAGCAACCTAGACCCGGACACCGGCGACAAGCTGAAGCAATTATTGTGGAAATATAAGAGCACAATCACTGCTTCGGACACAGATATCGGGCATCTAGTAGACTACGAGCACCACATCCGAGTAACGAACGAGACCCCGATAAACGTAAAGCAATGGCGCTTGCCATTCGCGCATAATCAAATACTCGAAGAATATGTCGCGAAAATGCTTAAAGCGGAATAATCCAAGAATCGACGTCACCCTGGAGTGCTCCCGTTGTGATCGTAAAGGAACCGGACGGCTCGGCAAGGATCGTAATCGATTACCGCCGTTTGAACGCTGTTACAGTCAAGGAAAAATTCACAATTCCTAACATAATAAACTCAGTGGAGCAAATGGGAGGACACGCTATAGCATAATCGACAGTGCGTCAGCATTCCACCAAGTCCCATTGAGCAAAGAGAGCCGCAAGTACACTGCGTTCGAAGCCGAGTCGGGACATTACGAATACCTACGAATGCCGATGGGATCGTCGGGAAGCGGCTTTAAATACCAAAGGACGGCGTGCGCCACCTGGAAGCGACATCTCGGTCTTGGAAACTTCACAATGGCCTTTCAAGACGACATCTGAATGTACGCGGAAACTGTGGAAAAACACCTCGAACGCTTAGAGGAGATCTTGAAGGACTTTCAACATGCAGGAATGAAAATCGGATTAAAAAAATGCGTTTTTCTTAAAACTCAAGTAAAATTCCTAGGGCACATAATTGATCGAGACGGGGCCCGGCCAACCAAAACCAACATCGCGTCCATGCAGAAATACCCTAGACCAACTACTGCAAGGAAAATCAAGCAATTTCTAGGAATGGTAGGGTTCTACGGCCGGTTTATTCCAAATTTATCGGAAACGGCAGCACCATTAACCCACTTGACCAAGAAAAATACCAAGTTCGTGTGGACGGAAGACCAGGAGGAAGCCTTTTTAACACTAAAGGACAAAATGACTAATGCCCCAGTGTTGCGTGCTCCAGACTACACCAAGGACTTCTTATTGCATACAGACGCATCACAGGTGGCCATTGCAGCAGTCCTTAATCAAAAGCATGACGGAGTCGAATTCCCGATAGCGTATTACCCGCGCAAGCTGAAAGGCGCAGAAGGGAGGTACGCAGTCACCGAATTAGAAGCGCTCGCGGTGGTCGACAGCGTGAGATACTTTCATCCGTACCTGGCCGAGCGTAAATTCAAGGTGATAACGGATCACACGGCACTCCGAAGCATTTTCCAGTATAAGAACAGTAACAATAATCGGCTGGCACGGTGGGCCTTGTGCCTAAGCCAATACGATTATGAGGTGGAATACAAGGAGGGCCGCCTACACCTTGTACCTGATGCTCTGTCCAGGAACCCCGACCCGGAAGAGGATAACAGCGGAGAAAGCGAGGAAGTTTTTGTCACCACAGAAGAAGGCGAAGCCGAAGAAGTCAGCATCACGACCGCTCAGGAAAAGCTAACAAGAGGCAACGTTATCGCCGAACAAGGTCAAGACGACACGTGGGGTCCGATTCAAAGGTTCATCAGCGGGTAAGTGGACGAAGACATCCCAAATTGGCGACCGACTCGGATTTTTTCGTTGAAGAAGGTTTACTCAAAAAACGAGTGGTCATGAGGAAACAGCACAGAACATACGAAACGGTCGTCATTACCGCATCACTAAAGAAATATGCCTTAACCATGGTGCACGACTCTTAGATAGGAGGACATCAAGGTAACCTGCGCACATGGAAACGCGCATGCGGTCAATATTACTGGCTGAACATGATCGCTGATATAAACGAATACATAAAAACATGTTTGGTATGACAGCGACGCAAGCCTCACGGCTGGATTATCCCACCGATGGGTGAGTTCCCCGAAATAACAAGACCTCTGGAACGCATGGGTGTAGACTTAACGAAGCTACCAGTAAGTCACGAGGGTTACTGCTACGTTTTAACGATGGTAGATCATCTAACAAAATATTTGGTGACGTATTATCCGCGCAGTAAATCAACGCAGGAAGTGACAGAAAGGTTTCTGGAATTCGTGACCACATACGGGGCCATCGAGAACTTGGTTTCAGACCGAGGGACCGAGGTGACGTCCGCGCTATTTCAGGATGTGTGCAAGAAACTCGGAACCATAAGTCGATCCACGACAGCATTTAACCCTCAAGGAAACGGAGCTGTCGAAGTAGCACATCGCACCCTGAAATACATCTTATCGCAAATAGCTTCGAACGACCAAACGTCAAGGGAAAAGAACCTCCCATACGCCACACTGGCCATGAATACCGCGTATCACACGGTTGTGGAAAACACACATTTCTACCTCTTTTTTGGCCGCGACGCGTACATGCCATTCAACAACTTGTTTACCCCTCCAAGGATCGATTATACCATGGGGGAGAATTACGCAGCAGAAATGACGGCGCGCATGTATTCAGCGTTTAAGGTGGTCAGAGGACTAATCAAGCAGGCGCACACAAGGATTGCCAAAAGGCGAGACAAAGTCGTCAATAGCGAAAAGTTGCAACCGGGGATGTTAGTGTTCGTACGAAATAAGAGACAGGATGCAGATCATAACAACCAATGGCCTCCGAAGCATACCGGACCCTACCGCGTGTTGGAATTAACGCGAACGGACGCGCGCATTAAGCATCTATACAAGAAGTCTCGAGAGCAATACGTGCAGCTTCATCGATGCAAGTACGCTCAAATTAGAAACGACCCTTTTCCCCACCAACTAAACGAAGAGGAGACGGACACACTGGAAGACGAAGGGAACGAAGCAGAACAACCGGGGGAGCTGCAAACAAGCAGCAACGAAACTGCAGTCAGATATAACCTGAGGCGTAGGTAAAATCCACTCTGCAGAGTGACTGTAAAGGGAAAGAGGAAAGGCGACTAACAAAAACACACACAAAAAAAAAAAACTACACATATGAACGGAAGCCAGTCCTCCAAACTTTTCAAATGTAGATAATGCAAGTAACAGCAAATTTAGGCATTAGGGTATGTTGAGCTGCGAAAACTCGCCATGTAAGAACGCGTGGGGCCATACCATGTATAAACGTATTCAGATATGAGGTAATTGTAAAATTTAAGATACCAGCGCAGGCGAGACGCCGACTCATAACATGAGTACGCAACCTTGTGAACACTAAAATTCATGAGCTGGGGAATATTAATGCAACGGTGAGGGTAGGCAAATGAAACATCTTGCTGGAGAAACACTGATCGAAATCCGTGAACTTCCGTACTAGCGAAGCAAAGACAGTAAAAGTTGTTTAAACAACCGTTGATCTGAAATGGCAGTGCCATTTGCCTGCATTTCGATATAATGCGTCATGACACGGGAAATTTGCTGTAGCAAATTGGTCAGGGGTACCTGCATCAGCCGTGTCGAATATTGGCGGATTAAACATGGAAACATGTCAAAACGTCAGAGGTAAGTAAGCTATGCAAGGACTTTCACACCCAGACGTACATGGAGTGGATAGTTTATGGTCCTTTGATTAGTGTCAGGACGTAGCCTAGCTTCCCTCGAGAACCAAACGCACCATAGAACCTAGCAAGAAGGAAGGAGGCAGCACACAAGTGTGGGGAAGATTATGAGATGCGTAGGATGTATATACACGACCCTTCGAAGAAAAGTTCTCCCTTTTGGATTTTGTGACATGAACATCTCATAATATGAGTATGCACCTTTGTGAACACTGAGGTCTTGAGCAAATGCACTATCAAAGCACCGGTGAAGGAAGGCAAACGAAATATTATCGGGGAAACACTGGCATCGATCGAGTTAGTGACTTTCCGTACTTGTAAACATTCTAAGCGAAACATTACTGGGGAAACACCGACGACATCTGTCAACTCCCGTACTGATAAATCATTTCCAGATGCCGCAATCAAAGCGAGGCAACAACAGTAAAAGCTGCTCTGGCAGCCGTTGATCTGAAATGGCAGTGCCATCGCATGCCCTTCAGACGGGAAATTTGCCGGACCGAATATTGACGGAGTAAAACATGGAAACATGCCTAAACGTCAGAGGTAACGTAAGCTGTGCAAGGGCTTTTCCATCCAGACGTACATGGATGGGAAAAATGTATGATCCTTTGATTAGTATCACGATGTAGCCAAGCCCCTTCGATAACCAACGCAACATAGAGCATAGCGAGAGGGAACAAAGCAGTGCGCAAGCGTGGGGAAAGTTGTGGGATGTGAATGGTGTATATGTGAATTTAACGAGAAATTTCTCACCTTTCGTGAAGTGAAGAAATTTCAACGGATGGGGGAGGTTTTCGATATGGAGTGGGTCAGTCAGGCCAAGAATGAATGGAAGTCAGCGGAAGTCGACAGACGTGCTGGGTGTAGCCGGCAAGTCGGCAGTGGGACGTAAATAAGTTTGGTTGTCACAAAAATGCAACCACTTTATGCAGCACTAATTGCCCGGCTGATTTGAATGAGCGGCAGACGGTCGCATTCCTAAGTCATCTTCGAAGGATCATTTCCTGTCCCCACCCGGGAGCTAGGATGTGATTAGATAACTAATTAGATAATACCCCTATATCGTGCATGTGTTGATAAATATATAGTATTTGATTGTAGTATTGCACGTATATATTGATGGGATAAATTTGTGGTAGTTTGAAACGAATGCTCACGACTCGACTTCGTATGCATTACATCTTAATCTAAGTCGGTGAGAGGTCGATCGAACTGTTTGGTTAAATTGGACATCAACTACAAAGCATCCTGTATCTAAGGGCCTTGAGAGCACTTGCCGGTTGAAGAAAAGGCAGGGTCGTTTCCGGAAATTACGGAGTATATATAGAGAAGCCAAATAAGGCAGTTGAGTTCTGTGCCCTGAGATCGTGATAGGAAGTGGGTCGTTGTGCTCCGTGTTGTCGAGGTTAAAGTTGAAGTGTTGTATGTAAAGTATCAACTTGCACCGCCTAATAACTGTGCATCGTCAATCATGATCATTATTAGTTGTTCGGCATAATTTAACGTAAAAATTATACAGGTATCGAAAATTATTATTAAACGTAGTAAGCCCCTAAGGCATAAGAAAATGTCCTCACCAAGCCGCTTGATCGACCCCTCAGGTCCATAATAAAGAAAACCTTCACGTGGTTGGACTGTTAAGCGGTGTTCATGTATTGATCTCCGCGAACCAATATTCTTTATGCTTGCGGTATAGATGAGTACCATTAATTTTAAATTCCCGGAGATAAAGGTGGTGATATTAACAATCCATGCATGGCCTAGTGGCAAATAAATTCCATGTTGGGTGTGTGGAAATTGTCTGAACTGGTCGGCATTGACAAAAATGTACATTGCTTCCTTATAATGTTTAAATCTCATTTGTATTTTAGGTAGAAACCCCACACGTAGTCTTGACTGGGTGTGTGACACGGGTATATTCATGTGTTTAGGACTGTAATGTGAATTTGCTGCTGCTGTGCGCTATGCCTCCGCGTACGAGTTTTGTGTTTTTTGAATGTATTGTAATTAGGCTCGACCCGTGTCACGCATCTCTTTCATGCCCGTATCAACATTAAGTACCTAAGTCCCACATATC
>SDVV010041334.1:0-10448 GCA_016164225.1 Gammarus roeselii | reverse complement strand
ATGTGTATGTATAAATATATGTATGTATGTGTATATATATATATATATATATATATATATATATATATGTGTATGTATATATATATATATACATACATGTATGTATATATATTTATAAACATTTTTCTGTGTATGGGTTTTACAGCGTGGGGAGGGGGAAGCAGGGGTCACAAAGGTGTCCCAAAGGGCCACAGAAAGGTCCAAGTAGGGTCCCCCTAAATCCTCCTGGCCTTCCAAGTCTTCAGGGTTCCGAAAACCCCGGGTAACACGAGTACCCCTCCTTCCTGGATCACCTAGTCTCAACCAGCTTCGGTTCGTCTCGACTCGTCGCCTAGCCAGTCGACTAGTCTTCACTCGCCTCGTCCCCTCCACGCACAGTGCCATTCAAGATTTTCACTCTCTAAGATCAACATCAACATTATTTCACCTTTTAGCCATCAAAATGCCTAGCTACGCTCGGACATTTATAAGGCGCCCGGGAGAGCACAAATTCTCCCACCGTAGGTTGGACTAGACTAACTAACACACCGTATAGTCTACCAAGGGCCCCTGCGGACGTCTAACGTTACATAATTACATAACTATTCCAAAATTGATCACCATGAAAAAAGGGCACAGATAAATAACAGAGCTCACGAAATAAGAAATACTAAAATAAAGTGTTAATGATCTATAAAATGAATAATCATCCATCCACCCCAACTACCTTTGTGCCTTCGAAACTCAACGAAGCACACCACGTGGTTTCGTGGCTAAATCACAAGCAGCTTCTACTACAGTCACTAGTCCGCTGGTGTATCAAAGCCTACCGAACCGATTTCAAACACGGTCTTGTGGCTTAACCTACCAATTCAACTCGTGCAACTCGAATACCCTATTTTTTTCACACAACACCTTACATGGTCAGTAGTTCAAGAACCATAAGGTTAACGAGTAGATTTTGTAAAGGGAAAGGGGGATTTAAGAAAACTCGTCGAGCTGTTGCGAGTGTGTTGCACTATGTGTCTCACGCCGATTGCCACTTGGTGACACCAAGGACACGGTGGCGCGAACAATGCCTTCTCTGCTTCCATTAGATGGTTGCGAGTCATACATATGAATATTTGGTCTACTTTTGGAAAATTTTGTTTCCCACTGTCCAATGAGGACTTCATTGAAAGCATTTTCTGTCCACTTTATTGCCACATATCGTCACCTGGGTATGGATAGAATTGACCGGGAACGGATTTTTTATCAATTAAGATATCAAGTATCCTGCACTATGTTCAGTCTATTAATTCTAGCTTGACAATGTCTCAATTAATTGAACTTGAAATATCAGCCACGGCGAGTTCGTCATTCACATGCTGCAACGGACTCTCATCGCAGCTGGGCGCGATATCCACTCATTCACCATGGGAGTTAGACAAAAAACATTAGGACGCCCGAATGAACAGAAGGAACCGTAGGGGAAAGGGACAGGCCCTGTAGAGAACCAGTTAAACAGAGTTTGGTGATTAGAATTTATAACATACTCCAGACGTCATCCAAAGCACCGATGAGGTTAACCTTAATGCACACATCCTTAGTTGACATTAAATTTTCTGGTTGTCCAAAAAATAAAAAACAAGGACACTTCTCAACAAAATAAGTATTCAATAATTTATTTACACCGTTTCACTAACAATAAACACACCTAACGCTACGTAAGGTCATCCAGAAGATAATCTAAAAAATGAATAATTTCAGTTTATGTGTTAGTAGATTCATTTTGTTTTCAGATAAGTTCATTATCCGTGGTAGCTACATCAATGTACGCAAAGTATAGTAATTAAACGAAACAAGTAGAGATTTTTCAAACAGAACGTGTGCTATCTCGAGTTTGTAGAATGCAATACATTCATTCTAATTGACGATCACGTCTTCTGGGTACTGCAAACGTGAGAGTACGTCATAAACAGCAACCTGAATCAAGATGATAAAAATAATAGCTACATGGCTGTATGAAACTATGAACGGATCAACATTTTGTTAAGGTGAACCTATATGAAAGTGGGGAAAAAAAGTCGATTGTTGATAGTAGCTACTTATCACGAATATTTTATCACGGCACTTTGATTTTCCTTTGAATAAATTTGACCTGGTGTGATATGAAACACTACTACCCACAAAATATTTTAGACACTATTGCAGTTTCTGATCTAATATATGAATACCTTTGTGAAAACCTTTCTAATTGCAATTAAATATGCGGAAATGTCCATAGGTGCACCCACTATCTAGATTAGAATAATATTAGCGAGACAGAGGCTTGCTCTAGAGAGGCCACTTCCACTGGTTCTTGGGTGGCTCCTCAACAAGTGGTTCCCAGGCCCTCCACTCCATTATCTTTCTAGATAGCCGAAGCTCGCGTTCGGCCTGAACTATGAGCTCCTCCACCTGTAATAGAGAAGAAAGGATGTGTTAGCGCATGAGAGAGACTATGAGCTCCTACACCTGCAACACAGAAGAACGGATGTGTAACGCGCATGAGAGACTGTGAGCTCCTTCACCTGCAACAGAGAAGAAAGGAAGTGTAAGTGCCCGAGAGACTATGAGCTCCTTCACCTGCAACAGAGATGAAGGGATTTGTAAGCGCACGATAAACTTGGTGATTATTTAAGAGGTTGACAGCAGAAATAACAAGTCTAAGTTGAGCTATAAAAACACAAAACGAGTTTCAGTAATTTTCAATAAGATGATGTTCAAGCTTTTGAAGATGAATATTCAAGCAACAGCCTTTAAAGAACATACATCAGATGCCTGGAAAAGAGATGTATCTCACATCATATAGCAAGTTAACGATTGCTTGAACAAATTAATTTAGAAGTTAGTTTGAATAAACTAAAATTGCTATCTCTTCGGGTTGACATTAAATAGGGTGTCATATGACGAGTTACTAACGCGTACCGTAAGGGTCGCCGACCAGAGGAATGGATAATGTGCGAACCCTAACCACGTGGAACGTCTTATGCTCTTATAAGTCCCAAAAAAATATATACTGAATAACAATTGTAGTAAAGCTCTTCTCTTCAAGGAAGTTTGTTTATTTCCTGTTCAGCAACACAACCAGTCTGGTAACCCTAGCAAAGATTTATAGCTTATTATCCCCAGAGACGTCAAATTCTAAGCCGCTAATAGTCGGCCCCCTGCTTTAGTTGATGTAGTGGGGTCATCATAGCTAACTAGGCCTAGACCTAGAGGTGCCAACTACTAAGCCGCTTATAGTCGGCACCCTGCTATAGTTGATGTAGTGGGGTCATCATAGCTAACTAGGCCTAGACCTAGAGACGCCAACTACTAAGCCGCACCCTGCTATAGTTGATGTAGTGGGGGTCATCATAGCTAACTAGACCTAGAGACGCCAACTACTAAGCCGCTAATAGTCGGCACCCTGCTAAAGTTGATGTAGTGGGGTCATCATATCTAACTAGACCAAGAGACGCCAACTACTAAGCCGCTAACAGACTGCACCCTGCTATAGTTGATGTAGTGGGGTCATCATAGTTAACTAGAACTAGACCTAGAGGTGCCAACTACTAATCCGCTAATAGTCTGCATCCTGCTATAGTTGATGTAGGGGGGTCATCATAGCTAACTAGGCCTAGACCTAGAGGTGCCAACTACTAAGCCACTAATAGTCTGCATCCTGCTATAGTTGATGTAGTGGGGTCGTCATAGCTAACTAGGCCTAGACCTAGAAGTGCCAACTACTAAGCTGTTTATAGTTGGCATCCTGCCATAGTTGATGTAGTGGGGTCATCATAGCTAACTAGACCTAGAGGTACCAACTACTAAGCTACTAATAGTCTGCATCCTGCTATAGTTGATGTCGTGGGGTCATCATAGCTAACTAGGCCTAGACCTAGAGGTGCCAACTACTAAGCCACTTATAGTCGGCACCCTGCTATAATTGATGTATTATTATTAAAGCATTTATTTCCATCGCCTGGCAATGGGTTTTCAATTCTTAAATATAACACATGGAACTTCATTATCAAATACAGTATTGGAATAGCAAAAACGAAAAGAGAGGCCCGACACAGATGATCTCTACTTGGCCACCGGTTCGAATTTCATGGAGCAAAGCTGGAAACCACGAATACATGGTGCGGAAAACACGAATACATGGTGTGGGGAAACGCGAATACACGGGCTGTGGAATTCATGAATACGTTGAGTTGAATGATTGCAAATAAATGGGGTTACGGGAAATCCTCAGAACATGGGGTTGGGAAATCGAAATGTCAACATTTTGTAAATAGGGGTCTTAATCATTGTACAATAATAAAAACGACATTAATTATACATGCAGTAGAAATAGAGCGTAAAGGATCATTGAATTGAAGTGCTAATCGCCGCCGTATTGCATTCAGAAGAGGTTTGTATGAATGCATAACACGGTACAAATATTGACTGACATCATGAGGATCAAGCGGAAAACTCAGCAGCAAAACCACCTCCGTAATTTACCCTCCACCAATGACCGAATCACTCAAATTCAAATCCTCAACGCAGAAATTGATGAAGATATCCGGAAGCAACAGACGAACCTATGGCGGGACGTGCTTCCAAACGCTAACTTCCAAACCTCACCATCAATTTTATGGGAACTCATTAGGAGCCTCAACAACACAAACACGAACCACATGCACACATGAGGCAATCCTTCCACCCAACACACACCATAACATCCGACCAACAACAAGCAGACATACTCAACAAACACTATGCAAACACCTACCACACCATCCAGACAACAGGAAGATACTCAAACGGCTACAGTTTGCAGACTGATCCAAACATGGAAACTTCCTTCACATAGTGGGGTCATCATAACAAACTAGGCCTAGACCTAGAGGTGCCAACTACTAAGCCACTAATAGTCTGCATCCTGCTATAGTTGATGTAATGGGGTCATCTTAGTTAACTAGGCCTAGACCTAGAGACGCCAACTACTAAGCCGCTATTATTCTGCACCCTGCTATAGTTGGTGTAGTGGGGTCATCATTTGTAACTAGGCCTAGACCTAGAGACGCCAACTACTAAGCCGCTAATAGTCTGCACCCTGCTATAGTTGATATAGTGGGGTCATCATAGCCCACTAGACCTAGAGACGCCTACTACTCAGCCACTAATAGTCTGCACCCTGCTATAGTTGATGTAGTGGGGTCATCATAGCTAACTAGACCTAGAGACGCCAACTACTCAGCCACTAATAGTCTGCACCCTGCTATAGTTGATGTAGTGGGGTCATCATGGCCCACTAGACCTAGCGACGCCAACTACTAAGCCACTAATAGTCTGCACCCTGCTATAGTTGATGTAGTGGGGTCATCATAGCTAACTAGACCTAGAGACGCCAACTATAGTTGATGTAGTGGGGTCATCATATAGAACTAGAGACGCCAACTACTAAGCAGCTAATAGTCGGCACCCTGCCAAGTTGATGAAGTGGGGTCATCATAGCTAACTAGGCCTAGCCTAGAGACGCCAACTACTGAGCCGCTAATAGTCGGCACCCTGCCTTAGTTGATGTAGTGGGGGTCACTCGGTCACCCTTCCTCTGAGAAAATGAACTTCATAAATGAATTATAAACTATCGATCCGGTAAGATATGTTATACTTTGTCCATCATCACACGAAGTTCTTCAGTTGTGGAGCCCCTCCAATCGAAAGGTTAATAACCAGTAGCTTCAGAATAAAGGAAGGCATTTAAAACAATTCATAAACACATACCAATTTCTTCCACAAAGTTATAGAAAAATATTTTTTGGGCCTTGCTTGCAAGCTCGCTATGTCAATTAGTAACCAACACAGTCCGGTGCGTTTGAACCTTGGCAGGGGCAGGGTGGGTGAATGATATGGTTAGAAGACTGGATAACAAGACAGGAATTAGCTCGTAAATAGGAAGATCATGGAAGGGCGTGGAAATTAAAACGTAGCGTCACCTTATTAAAACTCAGCTTCCCCATTTCAATTAGTTTTCAGAACATATCAACATCCCACAAGTTACCCTATCAAGACATTAAGGGTTTGCAAATTGAGTTAGAAGTGGACAAAATTTCCAACAGCCATACAAGGGTAAAGGGAATAAAGAATGCTTCAACTCAAGGTGTCAGTTTATTATGTGTGGTCGGTAGCTAAGTTGTAAGGGCGAGTGCGAATCAATGAATTAGAGACTACGAATGGCGCAATTTGAGAGGAACAGTAAGGCTTTAGGAGTCGCAGAGGTGTGCTGATCAGTTTTTTGCAGTAAGTTGAAAATCTGTTGAAAATGGTTCAGAGTTTCTACGTCGACAGCAGAGCATGTCAAAGTAGGGAGCGAGGTAAGTGATTGTTTTACAGTGAGAGTGGGTTTGAGACAAGGCTGCGTTATGTCTCTCAATCTCTACAGGGATGGAGTGGTCAGAGAAGTGAACACGTGTCTATTAGGTGGTGGCTTGGAGCTGAGGGACGCGAATGAGCGGAGTTGGCAGTTGAGCCAGTTACTGTTTGCGGAGGATACGGCTCTGGATGCAGATTCAGAGGAGAAGCTGTGTAGACTAGTATCGAAATTTGGTAGAGTGTGTGAGAGGAGGAAGCTTCGATGTCGGCACAATTAGTGTCCTCCAAAATGGAGAATTATTGGAGGAAGTTCACTGTTTTGTGAATGTGGAGAAGACTGAACTAGTGGAAACTGAGGTGAAGTCGCGAGTGAAGGAAGGGTATAAAGTGTTGGGCGCACAGAAGAGTGTAATGAGCTGTTGGGCGTTGAGGATGAAAGGGAAGAATGGGTTGTATGAGGGTGTAGTTGTCCCTACTGCTCTACGGAGCTGAGAGCAGAAGATAAGAAGGTTGAAAGTTTTCGTGACTAAAGTTTGGGTGGATGGTTGTGTGGAGCAGGCGTTAAAGAGGAAAGATTTGAGTGTGGCGGGTAATGAATAGAAGTGATGTGCTTTCCCGCATTTGACATCTTGTCGTGGGTGGGGGGACCAGTCATCATGACGCGGGAGGGGTAAACCAGTCACACTGTCGGGTCTTGCTTTTGACACTGACATCAGACCACACTCATGACCCAGAGTGTGTTGCAGGGTCCTCCGGCTAGACCTCTTTACCACAAGACTATGTTGTGCGAGCGTGTCTGCATGAGAGGAGTGTGAGGTGCACCTTGCCGTTGGCCTGGGGATCCTGCCTTGTGTCTGTATCAGATATGAATCACACAAATGACAATGCGGAATTTATCTTTTCGCATTGCATAACATTTTATTGTTCAATGTAGAACAAGAGGCTTCTAGTCACGTTATTTTCTTGGTTTGCGGATGACACGGCACCGGTTGCATAATTGGAGAAGTTGTATAGCCTAGTGTCAGAGTTCGGTAGAGTGCTTGAGCAGAGGAGGGAGAATAGTAGTGATGAAATGTTTGAGGAATGCCTATGCAAACGAAATCGGTATCCGCCTAAATAGAGAGCTAATAGAGGAAGTTGAAGAGTTTTAGGTATCTGGGCCACCATGTGGAGAAGAAGACTGGACTAGTGTAAACAGAGGTGAAATCTCGAGTGAAAGGGTATAACGTGACTAGTGTATCGAACTTTAGAACATTGGGTACGAAAACGAAACGATTGTTGTATGGCGTGGTAATTGTCCCATCTGTGCTTTAAGGGGTTGAGACGTGGGAACGGAGTGAGAATGGAAGGAAGAAGAAGGCTTACTGTTTTCGGTACGAAATGTTTGTGAGGCATGGCAGGATTAGGATCGATAGTGACATTGTTTGTAGTTATTGGTTTAAACATGATGGGGACAGATGATGGGAGATTGGTGAAAAGGATGATGAAAGCGGAGGTGACAGAACGGATGGCATGAAGCAGGCTTTATGGAGGAGTGACATCAGTGTGGAGGTAGCGTGAGTGTGCTATGGATAGGCGGGAGCGGAGATGGGTTGTGAATGGTTGAGTTTTAACGCAGCCGTAACAAGTTTTTCCGCTATTGCACCCTCGTTGAGAAACGGGATCGACGGGGGTGAGAGACGACCGGACAATTTCGACACGGCGGAAGTAAACTGTCCGGTCCTACTGCTGATAATGATCTCAGAACTTACTGAAGAGCTAAGTTTTAGGATGTGTGTCAGTGCATGAAAGGAGGGTGAGATGGTGGATTATCCCTAGCGTCTGTTCCAGTATATTTTCTAGTGCGAGATCCGCGTCCTTTACTCAAGCTAGGACTAGCGGTGATATTATAGGGGCAGTGGTTCGTTAAAGCGTTACCACTCATTCATTGTTACTTTTGGGTTAGTGGCACTCTTGGGTCCAAGTCCATTAGTACTGGAAAAAAATAGTTCAAGAGATATCAAATGGGGATCTGATGCATGAGATCTACACTCAAGTAGAAATATCACGCCCGAGATCAACTATGAAAAAATTTAACGGTGGAGATGGGGAAAAAGGTTATCAAGATGAAACAAAGTGCAATGCTAACCTAAAATGTGATCAAACATTTATTTCGAGCCTGGATGAGCGTCAATTCCATCATAATAGGTTTAATTATTCGAACTAACCTAACCAATAGGTGAAGCTAGGGCCCTGTCGGCAAGTGTTGTCCTAGCACTGCAATTTCCGAGTCACCAGTTCCGATAGCTTTCGATCCACCATTAAACTATAACCACGAGTAGCTACAATTACATCAAATAACAAAATGAAATGTTTCTTTATTTTTGCAGTGCTGTTTTTTTTTAAACTTAGATGACAATATTTCACAGCTTTTCTAAATGTTCTTGAAAACAAGCGCTAGCGGCAATAAATTTGGGTGGAAAAAGCGGTGCTACTTTTCTATCATTAACGCTAGCAGTGCATATTTCAACGAGTGCTATGAACAATACTTCCTCAATCAATAGTTAACGAGGGAGGAGTGACAAATCTACAAAAAAAATGCCATTGGCGCAATTGAGTAGTCCTTCTCCAAGAGAATGGCAAATGAAACGGATACAAGAAACCTGTTTGTACGCCATTTTCATGTGTTCGTTCATTCAACAAAGCAATTGCTAGAAGAGTGGCTGTCAAGATCAAAAGTAGGCTTATCTTACTTTGAGCAATAATTGACGTACCTAGCTATCAGGCAGGTATTTCTTTCAGTAGCTATCTGGTGAATGTCGGTTACTTACCTGCCCACCAAGCACTGCCTTCTCAAGTCCCTCAACTGTAGCCTCCTGTAAAAAAGAAGAACCGTGTTGAGTTTAGGATAAAGACCGAATTTTTTAGGTCTCGTTGTTTGTACTTAAAGGAACCATAATGCAAGAGTTGGACACGAAGTTGTGGAGACTATGATTGTTGTTGTTTCTGCTTAGCCTCGACTCTAGCTATGGAGGAGCCACGGCTGGTGCAACGTCTGAAAGCCCGAATACCCACCAACAAGTGCATGCTGGTAATGCTGTGACCATTGCATGTCACGATATTAGACCCAGATCACAGAGAAATTGATGCTGCCCCACGGGCGCACCCACAGGTCACGCGCCAACGTGATTGGATTAAGCCTGCCGGGTTTGATGACTGGCCATGACCCCATGACGTGTTCGACTGTATTGGACGCGCCTCGACACCACAGGCACCGATCGGAATGGGCGTTCCTAACCCTATGCAGGTATGACTGGAAAACAGAGTGGTGCATAGCCTCGAAAGATGGACCTGGTCACCGCTTTTCAACCACAACTAATCATTTAAAAACTCCGGTATTTGACTCGGTAGATTCTTGTTGGTTTCATGACCAGCCAGTGCAAGGGCTGTGAAGCGTTGTCTGTAACTGGCTGAGCATAGATAGTTGACCAAAATGGAGACGGGAGGTGTACAGGGAGCCGAAGTGTGCCATCAGTGTGTCAAGTATGTTTAGGTGGGTTTGACGTGGGCTCAAATGGGGACGGCAGAGATGGGCAGGGTCCACAATCATAGCGAAGAATTCTGTCTCCTCATATCAAGATAATGTTCAAGATGGAGGACCTTGGTTTCCTCATGCAGATGGGTAACGAGTGCGGCCGTGCTCTGTATTCATTGTGGGGAAGTAATGAGAGTGGGGGCAAGTTTGGAGGACCAGGCAGTGTTTGCAAAGGAAAAGATGGGTCTGATGAGCTATTTGTGAAGTGTTGTATTATTGATTCCTTGTATTGTAGGAAGGTAACAGCGGTAAGTGCCCGGATAACATAAAGTCAAGAATTGGATTTAGGGCAATTGTTTGAGTGAAGTTTGAACGCCATTCCTGCATCATGAGTTACTCGAAGAATCGTGGTAGTGGGACTGCGGAGAATAGGAGTATTGTAGAGTGTGACATGGGAGTGGATGTGGTGTTTATTGTTATATGGTGTCAATAATGTGGGGGATGAGTTACTTGCAGACACCTTCATTCTGTTCTCCAGCAGCCAGCCCTCAAGAGAGTTCACGTACTGCTGGCGGTGTGCAGCTGCCGC
>SDVV010041333.1:0-10448 GCA_016164225.1 Gammarus roeselii | reverse complement strand
ATATTTATAAGTATTCTATTAAAAAACAATTAAATCCCACGCGTAATCATAAACAATCAACAACAATCACCAGGGCATTTTCGGTGACGACGTTTTCGTACCCCATATCTCCAGGGCTGTTTCGCACCCCATATATCCAGAGCTGTTTCGCTCCGCCTATTTCCAGGGCTGTTTTGCTCCGCCTATCTCCAGGGCTGTTCTGCTCCGTCTACTTCTGTTCTGCTCCGTCTACTGCTGTGTGGCTAAGAAGCACCGCCTGTACCGCGAGTCGCGCACCGATTCTGCTCATATATGTAGATCAATACAAGAGATATAGAAATTGGGTATGTGGACGAATAAGGAAAAGGAAAGGGCAATGATAAATATTTATCCTATAGGAACGAGAGTCGCAGAATTTAGTAGTATTTTGTTACCAAACTCTAAAACAAACAGGAGATAAGTTGAAGGTCGGTGGTGAGGAGGTGTCGACTTCTGTTGATGTTGCTGATTAGTTTGATGTGTATTTTGCGGAGATTGCTGACGATCTTGCAACTAAAATTCCTCCTTACAATATGTGACAACACTGGGTAACTCTTTTGCTTGTTTTCCGACTGACTCAAGTGAAGTCTCTGAAATTGTTAAGTGTTTTAGAAGCAAGGGGTGTCCACTTTCATCAATCCCGTCGTTCGTTTATAAATTTGTTTTAGATACAATTTCTCCGACAGTTTCCGAACTCATTGACTCTTCTTTTGTTGAGAGTGTATTTCCTGACGTATTGGAGCGGACACGAGTTTTTCCAGGTCATAAGGGTGGGGCAGCCAATTTAGTTTCCAACTACCGACCTATTTCTACTTTACGTTTCCTGAGCAAAATATACGAAAACGCAATGTCTACACGCATTATTAAATTTTGTGATCGCGTCAGTCTGATACCTGATAATCAGTTTTGATTTCGCTGGGGGGAAATCGACTTTAGATGTAATTCTGCAGTTTATCGAGCGGGTTCATGAAGCTCTAAATTGAAGAGAGTATCTTATGGCAATATTTCTTGCCTTCACCAGGGCTATTGACACGTTGCAGCATTGCATTCTGCTGGGGAAGCTTGAGAGAATGGACATCCTTGGGAGCACCTTGCGGTGGTCCCAGTCATATCTGAGTGAATGGGAGCAGGTCGTGGTGCGTTACATCTGAACCTCGCACCCTGATAGTGGGGGTGCCGCAGGGCTCCATCCTGGGCCCTGTACCGTTTCTTCTGTATATCAATGATATGGCGAGTTCCTCTGCTCCACTCCGGATGATACACTCTGCTGATGATACAACTGCGCTGGTCGAGGGGGAGCAGCTCGACGACATTTGCGCCACTGTTAACAGAGAGCTCCAGAAGGTTGATCAGTGGCTCTGTTGCAATAAACTATCCTTGAACATTTCTAAGACCTCTTACATGATCATACAGATACAGACACTAGGCCGCATCCCCGAGAAAGGGGGGTGGCCGACGGCAAGGCGCACCTCACACCCTCAAACGCTCACACTCACACAACTTAGCTCTTTTGTGCTAAAGGGTCCAGCCGGTACCCCCGCAACATACACTCTGGGTCACAAGTGCAGTCCGAGGATCCGTTGTCAAGCAGCTGGGCCCGACAATTTTCACTGGTTTACCCCCGCTGCAACATAATGACCGCCCCCCCCCTCACGACCATCCCGACAGCGGGATGCCAAGGGCGGGAAAGCTCATCAGAGCAGCGTCAAAATCAACCATTCTCCACTCACGCTTGTTCATTGCCCGCTCTCTCGCCACCTCCATATTCATGTCTCTCCTTCTTACGCCTGCTTCACACTATCCATCCACCCAAACTTCGGTCTACCTCTAGGCCTGCGGCCACTCGCCTCCGCATTCATCACCCTTTTCACCAATCTGCCTTCATCCATCCTCTCCATGTGCCCGAACCATCTCAGAACACGCGAACCCATTCTGTTCTCCAACTTCTTCACCATCCCTGTTCTGCTCCAAACCACGTCAATGGTGGTCCGATCTCTCAGCGTTACTCCAGCCATGCTCCTCAAACATTTCATCTCGAAAACATTCAACCTTCTTCTCTCCTCTGCTCTCATCCCCCAAGTATCAGCTCCGTAGAGCACAGTTGGTACAACAACACCCTTTACAGTGCACCCAACACTTTACACCCTCCTTTACTCGCGCCTCCACTTCAGTTTCCACTAGTTCAGTTCACTCCACATGGGAGCCCAGATACTTAAAACACAGAACTTCCTCCATTAGCAATCCATTTATTGTGACACTAATTTTGCTCGCATCGACAGTCCTCGAGCATCTCAATATTTTACTCATACCCCCGTTCACTCGAAGCTTCCTCCTCTCACACTCTCTACCAAACTCAGACACTAGTCTACATTGCTTCTCCTCGGAATCCGCCACCAGGGCCGTATCATCAGCAAATAATAACTGGCTCAACTGCCAACTCCGCCCATTCGCTTCCAACAGTTCCAGCACACTCGCGTTTACCTCCCTGACCTCTCCATCCATATAGAGGTTGAACAGCCAGGGAGACATCACGCAGCCATGTCTCAGTTCCACTTTCACTGTGAACCAATCACTCACCTCGCTTCCCACTCTGACACATGCTCGGTTGCCAACATAGAAACTCAGCACCGCTTGCAACAGATATCCGCCCGCTCCATTCAAACGCAACACCCTCCACAGCGCTTCCATGTCGATCCTGTCGTATGCCTTCTCCAGATCCATGAAGGCCCAGAACACATCCTTTCCTTTGGCAAGGTACTTCTCACAGACCTGTCTCACGGCAAAAATCTAATCAGCACACCCTCTACCACTTCTAAAGCCACACTGTTCCTCTCCAATTGCGAAGTCCGTACAGTCTGAAATCCTTTTGATCAGCACCCTCCCGTAAACCTTACCGACCACACATAACAGACTGATACCTCTCGAGTTGCAGCATTCATGTTCATCTCCTTTGCCCTTACATAGCGAAACAATGCAGGCACTGCGCCACTCAATCGGTACCACGCCTGCCACAAAACACAAGCTCAGTAACCTCACCAACCATTCGACAATTGTTATTCAACCCTTCTTCACGCACTCAGTTGCAACGCCATCCAAACCAGGGGCTTTCCCTGCTGGCATCACATCCACCGTCTCCTGCACCTCTTCCCTGGTAATGTCCGCCTCAAGTCTTTCTCCCAAAACTGGTATCCGAGCAACACCACCCACAGCAACAATGTCAGCCTCTCTGTCATCCTCAACATTCAACAACTCATCGAAATACTCGGCCAATCTTTTCCGTACATCACCACTTTCCAACAACAACTGGCCATTTTCATCTTTCACCACTTCCTCCTTTCCGGTCTCTCCTTTTCTCACCTTATTCACCTCTTTCCAGAACATCTTTTTGTTCTCCTCAAAATTCTGTCACAACCGTCTGCCCCATCGGGCATCAGCGTCCCTTTTGGCTCTCCTATCATCCCGCTTCACCTCGCTCCTCCTCTCTTTGTAGCTTCCGTAAGCCCCCACCGACTTCACCTGCAACCACTCCTCAAACGGTCTTTTTTTCCGTGCGACCGCCAGTTTGACCTCCTCGTTCCACCACCTGCAACCTTTCCTTCTGCACCCGTCCACACGGCGCGCCCCACACACCTTCTTCGCTCATCTCAGCAACGCATCCCTTAACGCCTCCCATTCTTCCTCCACATCTCTCAGGTCCTGTCTTCTCACGTTGTTATATTCTTCCCTCAACGTCTGCTGGAACTCCTCGGCTCTACTTCTCACATTCAGTCCACTCACTTTCCCTACCTCTCTTCCTCCTCCCTTTCGTTTGTTGCCCTTCCACTCCTGCTCCACTCTTAATCTACTTTCCACCAGAAGATGGTCAGACACTTCTCCACCCTCTCCTCTCAACACCCGCACATCCAACAGTCTCCCTACCAGTCTCCCCGATATCATTACAAAATCCATCAGTGCTCTCTCCACCACTGCACCATGGGCCATCCTTACCCATGTGTATTTCTGGATATCTCACTTCTTGAACAAACTGTTCCCGACCACCAACTCCCGCTCCATGCACAGACCTAACAAGTTTTCTCCCCTGTAATTTCTACCGGGAACGCCATACCTTTCTATCACATTCTCCACCACTACATCTTCAACTTTCTCATATAGGTCACCCAGTACAACTACATTGAAATGACCTCCAAAACTCTCAATACACTCACTCAGGTCAGTCCAGAAATGCTCCCTCGCCTCTTCACTCCTCGCGCTGCCAGGTCCGTAAGCACTCACATATACCCATCTATCTACGCCTAACTTAACTTTCACCCACAACAATCTTGAGGACACCTCCTTCCACTCTGTAACGCTACTAGCCAACCGGTCACTCAATATCAAAACCACCCCTTCTCGTGCCCAACCTTCCTCCACACCAGATTTTCTCCCGCTTACCACACCAATCTCACATTCTCCCTTACCTTTCAATTTCGTCTCACTCAGCGCCAACACATCACCTTCCTCCTCACAAACATCTCACCAATCTCCCTCCTCTTTACATCATTCGTACTACAGCCACGCACATTCAGCGACCCTAACAATAGGGTTCGGAGAGGCGTGAGCCTCTCCTCCCCCCGCTCGTCTTGCCGTCTTTGAGGAAGGGTTTACAGAGAATGGGATTCCTAGCCCCTTCGCTCCGCCCCGTTTAGTCGCCTTTTACTACGCGCAGGGGTTACGGTAGCGTGATTCTACTCCCGGCGACGGGGCGCCCTTTCAGTCACCTTCTACGACACGCGGTGGATTCAAACGCCCCGGCTACAAGGCATGATCATAACTAACAAAACTGCTAACGTTGGCACCCCTTTAACGATAAAAAATGTTAGTTGTTACCCTTCGTTATTGCGAGTGTTCTGCGTTTACTCTATTTGTCTTTTGTGCACCCTTGTTTCCTCTATGGAATTGAGGTTTGGAGTGCCTCTGCTAAAACTAAACTAAATAGACTATGTTCAATTCAAAACAAATGTGTACAGCTCGTCCTATGTGACCTTGATAGTCTTGTTGTGGAAGTTTATAAAAAGCTTCATTTACTCAATTTAAGCTATATATATAGATTTTTTGCACTGATAAAAAAATTTCAGTACTACGTTCTTGGAACAAATATTTTTTTTGCTGATAAAATATGTGAAAATATAATAGTTGATGATTACAATACCCGTTTTAGTTGATTAAATAACCTAAGCTGTCCAGCAACAAATGTCTCTTGGTTCTGTGCTCCGTTTGTGTATCGGGGAGTAAAGTTTTGGGACGATATCCCACTCGAACTTAATCAAACGTGGCAATTCAAACGTGGACTGAAATAGCTGATGTCGTCGTAGCGATGTCCTGGGACAGCATTCTCATGAACTGTTTTCAAACCGGTTTTTTTTATTCACTTACCAAATTAGTTTTTAATATGTCCTGTATCAACTCTTGATATGCTCTTGATTTGCGTGTTTTTTATTATATTTTTTTCTAGTTCTATATATATATATATATTTTTTCTAGTTATATATATTTTTTCTAGTTCTTACTTGTTCCTACTTCTTTCTGCACAAATAGTTTTCGAACTAGCTCAGGACTCAAATTCAATGTGTTCCTTGTCTGGCTTGAGTCGTCATTTTCCAGTATCGTATCTGTATGTCGAAAAATTGGTTTTGATAAAATTATTATTATTGTTATTATAAATATTCACAGCATTTCATTCGTTTATTATTAAATGGATTGAGTATTCACCAATGACAAGTAAAGAGTGACTCAGGTATTAGAAAGACTCACGCAATTTATTTAATGTCGCTATTGAACTATGTAAGTATTAAATTTGTGTAAAATACTCTAAAAAAGAAACTTCGAAGGAGAACAGTGTCTCGGCAGCTGTTTGATATATCGTCGTTCGTTTTTCATAGTATTATATAAACGGAAATATCAATATACCGTCATATATAATAAGTTGAACCTCCTGGGTTAGTTCATAACTAAATATTTCGACGCTCAATATTTCGATACTTATCATAAACATAACATAAACAGACTTTGCCTAGCCTAACCTAACCTAGTCTGTACGTGTTTCTAATCCGCGGGGCAGTTTTATGTGAAATTTTGGAAAATTCTAAAATTCAAAAAAAGTGGCGAAAGATTTAGGGTGTCGAAATATTGAGCTGTGAAATAACAATAACACTTTTCACCTAACACGAATTTTCTGTTTGGTGATGAGCCCAAGAAGGTGAAGGGTTAAACATTACAATATATTTTCTACGTATGAGGCAACCTCTCCGATAAATGCCAATAAAGATCGTCCATTTCATTTAAAAATATGTTAACTTTTAACTTCATTTCATGAGCGATCATAAAGCAACAGAACTTGTTTAGATGAAGTTTTCAGTTTTAACCAAAAAGAATCCCCCTCTAGAGTATCACAGGACTTTCCTTCACGGAAGCTAGGTCAGCATGGGTTTCATCACAAGCGGGACCTTCGTTATTTCATGTATGAGTACAATTGTTATAATGGGCCAATGAAAAAGATAAAATAAATTGCAAATACGTACTCTTTCTTATTAAGAATATAGGGGTATCTGTAGGAGTATTATTTTTCTTATTTATAAGCCCTATTCAAAGATGGGTAATATCCATCCGGCACATATCTTTTTACTTGATCCCAGCCTAGCAACACGAACATTTTTAATGTTATGCATTCACCTATTTTGCAATCGTAGTTTGTCCTTAACAATACTCTGAAGTATGGATAAATGATGCACTCATATGGAGGCATTCCCCCAGCATCCTCACTATTTATTATTCATATTACTCACCCGTTAACATTAACATTAGTTATAAAACATTTCTTTTGTTACCAAGAGTGGTATCGCCCCGACCAACTTATATAATAAGAGGTATATATATTTCTACACGTCTCGAGATGATTATCACTCATGAATAGGGCATGTAGGTTTTTTCTAGAGTGTGCAACAACACTAGCATTTCAAGGGTGATTCTAACGTGATAAATTTGTTGAATTTAATGTTTGTGAATTCATTACAGTGTCTAAATAACATTGCAATAAATAAAATCGCAATCAACGACAATAAGGAACACGGGAAACATGAGAATTTGATCTGAGAACACATCTCTCCGGCAATCGAACTTCTACAGTGCAGAAATAATCAGGCAAGTATTGACTGAACACTCTTATTATTGATAAAAAGCAACTCGTTGACAAGGCGGGCTGTGTGGAGGAAGTAACAAGTTACTTTGATGAAGTACTGCTGCAGGTGTGTTAACAACACGTACCGAAGACTCTAAACTCAACTAATGCCATCACATATCATTAAAGTCAAAGCGCCCATGAAAATATAGCAAAAAAACGGAAGGACCCAGCAAAATTAGGGGAAACCCTTATGGATACAGAAATCAGTAGAAGCTATTGTTTCAATTGAAATGCGAACAAAAAATTCTTCTTACCGAGAGAGAATACAAATATTGTTCTTTGATAGATGAATATGGTCAACTGGTAGATTAAAAGAAGGCAATGAGCAAGATATTGAGTGAAAATGGTGAGCCACTTTATTTGTGTTTCAAAGGGCACGCGGCAAAATCTTGACTCCACATTGGAATTTTTATTGACGGATCTGAACATTGACATAACTGTAATTACAGAAGATATCGATGGTAATTCAATAGCGCACCTACCTGGGCCACGGCAGTGGCCGAGTGGTTAGAGTGTCAACTGCAGTGTCAGCCTCTGGTGCTGCAAGTCGCGAGTTCGAGCCTCGGCATAGACACGGCGGTCTTGTGGCGGGGAGATTGGGCGCCTCGCTCCTCTGCGTCAGCCTAACTTAGTCACCATCCTAACTAGGGGGAAACGGCTGTATGTCTATACATACCTACATACCTGCCTGGGCCAGACGAAGTCCCAGCAATACTATTGAAATATTTCAAGCCCGTAGTGTCAAACCCACTAAAAATGTTATAACAGAAATCTGGACACCTCTGATATCTCACGTACAATAAACAATCTGTTATCCCCTCTAACAAAAAGTGGCAGCCTCACAAGCCCATCAAATCGAAGACCAATATGTTTACATCACACGTCGTCAATATATTCCATGATGTAATGAAAGGGGCGAATAGAATCTTGAGAAGTATGAAGAACTAAACTCTAAGAGACATGGTTTCAGAAATTAGAGGACCACGTTGACTCAACTACTTGTGCATTATGCAGAAATAATCAATGCATTGTGTGTAGGATCAACTGTGGCTGTGGTTTATCAATAGTTTTCGAAGCCCTCTGTTAAAACACGATCACAGTATACTGTTGACACAACTACAAAACGCTGGTAATCAAGAAAATGTTTATGAATGGATCAAAAAGCGTGTTCAATGCAGAACCAAGAGTGTGGTCATATGAAGAAACGTCTCGCACCAGTGGAATTCCTTGGCGGAGATCCAGAAGGCACTGTGCCTGCCCTCTACTTTTCTTAGAAATATTGCTAATGATCTGAACTAAAACTGGCCACACTCATCAGACTCCTGCTTTGCAGACAATGCCAGGGTCCACGGCATAGTGAAGGTTACGGGAGATGTGCAAAATGTTCAGGCTGATCTAGAAGAAATATTTTTGTGAACTGCAAAATCAACATGCTGTTCAAGGATTATAAGCATAAATTAGTAAGATAAGACAGAAATGCTAACTCAAAAACAGAGCCCTCATATTAATATTAAACAAGTACTCAGCCATCGATGCATAAATTAGAGAGCCCGTGTATTTTTGGCGTACGAATTCAAAACAATGCACCATTTGATGAGAAAACACGTGAGTTGGTGTTCCTGGATCATGGAGAATTTTTTATCAAATGCTGAGAGAGAAATGTGAAGTTTTTGGAAACAACTAATCCAAAATCAGTTCTAGACTTTTGCACTCCTCTCTGGATCCCAAATGAACGGAACAATATAGCTAAACTTGAAGCAGTTCAAAGTATACTCTCAAATATTGGTATTGCAAAGGAAATTTATTTTTATGAAGGATATAATGATTTTTGGTTATACTCAATTCAATGATGGTTTGATATATTTTTGGTCATTAACACATACAAAATTCTAGAAGGCTGCTCAGTCAGTCACTGAAGAAAATAGTAATGAAAGAGACGGTTAGATATTTGGCAAGGATTCCCAGAATGTCTTACTTAAAAGTGGCTAAACTGACTGGCGGCAACATACTGCACACCGTGGCATTTTACAATTTCAAAAGCCGGACACCTCAATGATTCAGTCGAATACCACTGGATATTCGTGAGACCAAACGCGCATGTGCCACAATTGTCTGCCACAGCACACAATTTGAGGTTCAAAAGACTCATGAACAAGTCCATCAACTGTTCCAAGTTAACCTCTAATCCGTGCATACCCTCACTTTGGTAACAACTCTCTACACCAACACAATGCCGAGCCAGGATCCGGCTGGGAAATGTGGCAGCAACATGCTGATGCTGATTTAACAGTACGAGTAGAGAGTTTCCTCATTGATGTGGTCAGATGGCAGCTACGCTGTGACCCGCTCTACAGTGAAGAAACTAGATGTCTCCGAGTAAGTTGGTATTAAATAACGAACTCAAGAATCTCCATATAAGATACGCATTCATTAAACTTGTACACTTAATCTAATAACCATTTAATATTTGAGATATGATGGAAAATTTGCTTGTGTTTAAATAATGCTAACCAAAAATATGTGGCATATTCCCACGTTCCAAAATACTTCAATGTTATAAACTTGCAAGCCTGTTCAAACAGCGGGAGTCGAAATCAAATTGTAACGATTATTTTTGCAAAATATTGAACCTCAGGATTAACTTGAAGCAAACACTCTCGTTTTCTCCGCCAACGCTTTTGCAATCAAAAAACGATCGACTTTTTCAGTCCGACCGCACTTGCGTATCGGTCACTGCGAGACAATACCTGCTGCCGAAGAAGACGCGAAAAAGTTTTATAGCATTCTTGATTGAATTTACGATGTTTTTGCATTACTGTCTTCAGTCTCATTCAGAAAAGTGGAGCTGGCGTGTGCACGAAAATAAAGAGAGCATAGGCGGCGAAGAAAAAAAAGCAGTCACGTGGTCTCGCGTGAGTCGGGCGAATAAAGACCGCAGCGAAAGTCTGCAAAAGAGCCACCAATGCGTTCCAACAATGGTCAGCTTGTCAAGGAGGTTGATCACGGAACATATCCATAGTCAACGAATACAAGGGTTGTATTTGAGAAGTGCAGTGGTTCATTGCGTGCCATTTCTCTTCCGGTCAAAGAAAATTTTAGATTCAAGCAAGAAGCAAAAATAGGTACTAGTCGCACGGACAAGTGAGGTTTGAAAAAGTTACACGGGATGATAGAGAATCGCGGCTTGTATTATTATGTATATGAATACATGCGC
>SDVV010041332.1:0-10448 GCA_016164225.1 Gammarus roeselii | reverse complement strand
CTTCAATGAAAAGTGATCAAATGCAATTCTACACACATATGACATTTGGAAGTAAATGACCCACAATAATGACACCACAGCTAATTTCAATATGCGTAACTAATTTTATAAGGACCCTATTTTTTCAACACATGGTGACATGTCTAGGCCAAAGTGTTAACTCATGTTAAATGTTCAGGAACATTTTTTTTCATCACATTTCCATATCGAGACATCAATCTCTTATCTAGCATGACTTGTATTCATGTTAATGCAATAAGTTTGCTGTAGAATTGACAAAATACGTTTTATAAATGTTGTATCGTATTATTAAAAAGATGGTTCTTTCGTAATATTTGCTCATTTACTGATACTTTAGGGTCATAACTAGTTTAGGATGTGGAGAAATGACTTCCAGTAAAGAAAGATTGCAATTCTTGAAGAAAAATTTTGTTTCCCGCGGCGAAATCGGGAAAAAAAATCATTTGACAGTCTGGTATGACGGCAGCAAAAGACGAGCATCAGAAACACCTATCACAGACGTAATATTTACAGTGAAATTATATTATAAGCAACTGATATATACTAATATAGGCACGCTCTATCTAATGGTACTCACAAACTTTCAATTTGCGTTTCAATTATTGATATATGGGGGTGCGGAGAGTCACCCCGTTTGGTGCGGGGAGTCACCCCCCATTTGGGGTCGTAGCTTGCCGCACGGTTTTTTGTAAATAACTTTATTTTTTGTAACGATAGAATGTTGAAACTTACGGTGCTCCATGGTCATAATAGTAGCAATACACACCGTAAATACGAACTTTCTCGGCCGCGTACTTTTTGAGTTATTTCAAAGTATGCGCAAAATGCGGGGAGTCACCCCGGTCGACGCTAAATAAAAAGCCAAGCACGTCAGGATAGGGGAGCAAAGGAGAGATATTAAAGGGTGAAGAAGAGGAGTCTGAAGGGAAATAAGGGTGTTCACCCCCCCCGGTTGGGCCGTGACTCCGCGCCGCCCGTGAACCTAACAGATGCCTAGGGGGGGCCTTTCACACTAACACAACTTATTAACAATTATGGGGTATGGGGGGAGGCTTGTGCGTCAACATAGGTGCCCCTAAAGGGGCGGTCCAGCGTTGATGCCATAAAGTTCATTTGGCTGATATACTTTCTGCGCAACACTACCTAAACACTGCGTCAACATAGGGCCAACCTGCTTCAACACAGGGCCATTCAGACTGGAAATGTCCAACGCGGATCAGGGTTACTCCAAATAGTGTTCCTCGCGGAGTTATGAAAAATTTATCAACCACTGAGTTGCATATACTTCACAGCTTACGCTGCAGAGTTTTGTACAGACGCAATACCTCTTTCTGCAGAAATGTTGAGCAAGGGAGGGGGAAGAGATGTGTTTAGGCATAGCTGTGGAGCAGCACAGACCCTCACCTTGGCTGCAATCCAGATACTGACGTGCAGGCAGCAAGAGACAGAGTCAAAAATGCTGGTTCTCAGGCAGCGGCATAGTTTAAAAATACGCCGCTGCTTGGCAGTTGCATGCTGTGTTCAGGACTAAGGGTTCCCAAGCAGCAGTGTAGTTCAACAATACGTTGCTGCTTGACAGCGGCATGCTGCCTAAAGTCGGCCTTATATACTTTAAAATATCATATCAAATAACATGCTGGGGTTGTCATAAGGTTCAGGAGCAGTTACAAAATATACACATGTTGGACAATTTTTTCTTCTTCACATTTTCACTAATAAAAATGAAGATAAATAAAAAGCTTGACACACTATTGGGTAAATAATGTGGTATCAAGTAACATGTGTGAAGACCACGATTCTATCTCTTCAACTGTTTGACCTATGACCATTTTAGTGATACTGCCTCAACATATGGCCAGGTGCGTCAACATAGGGCATCGCAGAAAGTGTGACACACCAGGTTACCCCTCCCCCCCCTTGTAAGGCCTATATCCAAAGTTTTAGGCCTTACGACCTGGCAACACAAATTTTTCAAAATGAAAAGAGGCAAAATGAAAAGTCCCTTACCCTATTAAGACCATGAAGCACCGTAAGTTTGAACATTCTATCATCAACGAAGGAAGAAAAAGTTATTTACAAAAAAATGTGCACCAGCAATGACCTTGAATTGGGGGTGATTGTCCGTACCAAATTGGGCAATTCCTCACATCCTCCATGTATCATGAATTGAAATGCAAATTAAAAGTTTGAGAGCACCAATAGAAAAAGCATGCATATATTAGTATAAAACAATTGCTTAAAATGAGATATCATATCTGACAGGTCTTTTGGGTGCTTGTCTTTTGCTGCTGTATTTCTTGACAGTCAAAGGGATTTTTTTTCCCATTTCAATGCAAGAAACATAGTTTTTTTCAATAACTGCAAACTAACTTTACTGGAAGTCTTTTTCAACATCCTGAATAATTATGACTGTAAAGTATCAGTAAATGAGCAAATATTATGATTAAACATTTTTTTAGAAATCTGATATGACAAGAAAAAAAGGTATTTCTTCAACTCGATAGCAAACTAATTGTACCAACATGAATGCAAGGGATGCTAGGAAAAGTATCGTTACCCTAATATGCAAATATATTGAATAAAAATCATTCCTAGGTGTCAAACAGAAGTCAACACTTAGGCCTAGACTTATTTGTCACCATGTGGTATAAAAATCAGGTCATTATAGTTACCTATGCATTTTGAAATTAGCAGTGGTGTCATTTGCACCTGAAAAACACACATTCACTTTGGCAATTTTTACTAAATTTGGTGCATGTATCAAATTTCTACAAGTAGCTGTAGTGAAAGTGAAATTTCCAACGTTTTGGTGACCAAAGGGGGTCGTGAGAAATCATCCCAGGTTGTCGACCTTGGGGAATCACCACGGTCAACGCTACATAGTATATAATTATTTCAGCAAAAGCATCATTTTGATAAAAAAGATCTTGGAACATAATTCATAGTAGTTCTTTTTATGGTTAAAAATTATGCCTGCTCACCAACAACTTGATATTTGAAAAAGGGGTTACAAGAGTTTGCCTCACAATGTTGAATACAAGGTTCACCAAATTGTTTATTGAAGAGCTGTAAGCATAGCTCCTTTGTGTGTTCACTGGCCTGAACTGGAGATGGGATGGGGCATGCTGGGGGTCAGGGGATGTTGCAGTATGTGTTTAACACTTCAGTGCGGCCAGCATCAATACGGAAGCAAAAAATGACCTCCATATGGCAACACTTGACCCTGAAGTGCTATATATCACCAGAAAGAATTTTTTGCGCTGATCACGAATCTGAAATCCATTCAGTAGCCTCACAGCTGGTATAGAGACTATTTGCATTTATGTGAGCTCCAGCTCTTTTTTGGCAGTCTATCAGGGCATCTGTCTCCATATGGATGTAGAGCAAAAAGTGTGAACAGGGGAGTGTGTCCATATGGACACAGAGATTGCAGCTAAAATATGCGTCTCACATGAATTAGTATTTGAACAAATCAAGGTAAAATTGGATGAGTAACATTTCTGTCGACCATGATTTTTCTGTATCTAGTATAATAACATCACATTTCATAAATACGTGTATGCTAAAAAACATGCGGGACAATTTTAACTATAATTCATAGTTCTTCTATAACTCAAAAACTATGACACTTAGAGCAATTTTGAAAAAAAAATGAATTCAGCACATTTTACTTCAACAGAAAATATATTAAAAACCCAACGGGATTATACATTGAAGGTAGGGGCACAAACTAAGCCAGGTACAAATTTTGGAAAAGAGACCTCTTTTAAAAAAATTATTGTTATAAAACTAAAACAGATAACTGAAATTTGATGGCACCATTAAATTCACAAGAATTTACACTATAAAAGTGCAATTGTTTGTTACCATACCTATGTAGCTAAATGAAGCCTTGACAGCCATTACAAAATCACAAAAAAAGAAAGAACACTTTGGGAGATCATGCCTCACTCAAGTGTTAATGGCCAACTTATGCTGGTTCATCTTCAGAATGTACGACCTTGTAAACCCACTTCTGGGCAGCCTGATCAATCAGCTGTTCAGAAACAGTCAAGTCGGTGAAAAGGGCAAGAGCATGCAGGGTGAATCCTTTGCTATCCAAGGGCCTGGGTCAGTCAACCAGAGGTAACCCAGATTGGTTGATAGGCACAGAGTTGGTGTTGGTTTGGTGGGCTCCATGACCTTGCCTCATGAAAAGCTTGGGTGGGCATTTGCCATCACTTACACTCAGAAAACTGTCAGTTTGATCAAAACCAGAGATTTGTTTTAGTGCAGTTTTTCCTGAATTAGGGCTTCTTGATTTGGCTCACTTCCATTATGTCTTATTAAAATTAGGTTTGATTTTGCCAAGAAAAAATTACTTAGGCAATAATGGGGAAGTAAAATGTTCATTGACAAAAAAAAATGAATTTTGCTTGTAGATAGATTAAATTTAGATACAAATGTTCAGCTGTAGGGTTTGTTTAGGAAACATTTAGGTTACATCTTCACAACATGTGATTACACTTTTTGACACACGTTTGAAGAGTTCCAAATTGAAGCATTGAATAATTGATCATACAGCTCTCAGATATTTTCATTTCAAAAGTCTTGGAAATTTTAACTTGGACAGTTTACTGGACAACAGTTAACATTGCAAATATTTGTTCCGAATAATTGCTGCAAACTTTACCAACATGATTTTGTCAAGTAGCTATATAGTGTGTAGTAGTGTCAAAATAGTGCAATATACTATATGGGACGTTTGGGTACGCGGAAGGATGGAAATGTACAACTACTGTGTTTTTGCAGTAATTGTTTGCATGAAAATTTGATTTTCAATCCGGTTCTGTTAAGGGATAGATCTGGAAACCCCGATTGGGTAATCTATTTCAGCAAATAGGCCACAGCAGAGAAGGAAGCCAACGATGAAGACATTTCATACAACAACCAAACCATGCAAACCATTGAACCTAATGCAATCATTATTGTGGACCAATCATAACACAATGATTCGTTTCCAAGCTTGATTATACACCAAGCCTGGTACGATGAAGTATTTATGAACTTGACAGAAACTAAGGATAGCTCTATGAACAGTTACAAGCTCAATAATGAACTGCTTTTGGCCCCCTACCAGCCGCCGTGCTGATGTAAATCGTACCAGAGATTTTGGTGCCAGTCCATCAACTTTGCTGTGTGTCTGTATCCATGATTGTTGTACAACCCCTAAGGGAATAAATATAATATTGCTGTTCAGAAATTACACAACCTAAACATAGATGCATTTCATTTTCACTGATATTATGCATTATTGAATTGTGAATCATGAATTTGTTGACCTATCTCCAGTCTGAGACATTTAATTTTCTTATTTTCTCTGAAAGCAGTTAGTCTAAAACCAAAGACTAATTCTACATTGGAGTTGTTGTGCAGTGGTGTAGAATTTTTGTGTCATTTTCTATTTGTATGTTGTGGCTCAACACTTAGTTCAATAATTTGTTTGTGTGCAATATTCTGTCTTGCAAATGATGTTTTCAAGAAATGTTCAAGATTTGCATCTCAAAATTCAGTGCACATCAAATACTTCTCATTAAATATTTGTGTTATATGCTCTCCCAAATTGTGCACATGAACACTAACACTGATTTCAAACCCCATCAGGAACACAATAACCAATTTTGCTTCAAGTGCTGGGCAATGGTGCCTTGTCCTAACCATTGATGGCATATTTGCCCCCATTCTGCAGAGAAGAGATGTTAAAACAAAGATCCTCAGACATTATTGGACCATAAAAATATCTCAAGATCTATGCAGCTATAGATTTGTGTAGGGTCACTATTCTTGCATGGTTCTAATTAGATATTTTAAAAATAGTACTTTTTCTTAAAATTATTTTGTAGATATCAGTAATGTAGAGAATTGAATGAGGAATCTACAAGTATAAATGGATAATCTCTATTTGATCAAAAAATGTTGTAAAAATTACTCAAATGTAAATGTATATATATATTCTTTCAAAAATTTCAGACCTAAAAATTGAGCCTCAAATACATCAATGTGGAGAAAAATGTTCTGTATAAAAATTCAAAAAAATATGCCAGATATACCTACACATATTAGCTACGTTCAGTGCAAAATTCTGGTGTTTTGAAGTCATGTTCTTGGCAGCTGTCATTGCCCTTGTCTCTGATTTTTGCAAAGTCATTAGGCCTGGGAGTTTACGAGTCCTGGAAAGAATCTTGTGTTGTTCCTATATTCAAGTCTGGTTCAAGAAGTAACCCTCACAATTACAGACCTGTGAGTCATAATTCTGTTTGCTGTAAGGTGCTGGAGCGTGAGTTATTGTGTCCTAGGTGGTGTCTTTTCTGGAAGATTCTGGCATTTTGTCCGAGGGTCAATTTGGTTTCAGGGTGGGAAGGAGCACAGACGACCAACTTTTGCTTACTTATGGTAAGGTTACTGATCAGGTAGATGAAGGAATGGTTGTTGACGTGGTCTCACTGGATTTCTCTATTGCCTTTGATGTTGTCAGTCACTTGGTTTTGTTGAACAAACTGAGACGTGTGTGTATTCCAGGTGGACTGTTGGATTGGATTAGTAATTTTCTGATAAGGAGGCAAATGTGTTTTTCTATGGGGGGAATTGTCAGTGACTTCTAGGTGACAAGTGGTGTGCCCTAGGGTTCTGCGCTGGGTCCGCTATTGTTTATGATAAATGTCAATCATATTGCAGCAGGTGTAGCTTGTGAGTGGAAGGCCTTTGTTGACAACTTCAAACTATATTTGAGTTTCCCCCGCAATGTACAAGAAGTTTACCTGGGTGTGTCTTCCTTGCAGAGGGATCTGGATTTGGTGCAGTCTGTGTCATTGTCATGGAATCTCTTATTGAACATGTGTCTTTATGAGTTTCTACAGTTGCCATCTTGAATTGGAGCAGATTGATGATAGAATTGCTTATAATTTGAATGGTGTGGTACTTAAGCTTGTTGATTCCTTCAGGGACTTGGGAGTGCTTGTGAGTGAGGAGTGTTGTAAGAAAGGCTTCTACTCTGGCAACCAGTCTGCTCTGCTCTACTGTCAGTAGGAGTTCTGTTTTCATGGTCTCTTTGTTTATTACTCATATAAAACCCATCTTGGACTACTGCTCATGTGCGTGGAATGTGGGATATTTGAGGGATCGGAGATTGTTGGAGTCTGTGCAGAGGAGGTGGACCAGGGAGATTATTGGGCTGGGTAGAGTGGACTACGGTGAACGACTCAAAGTGATGAAGTTGTTTTCTGTGAGGGGGAGGTTGTTGCATTCAGATCTTGTGAAGTTTTGAAAGATTTTTCATTGTTCTGTTCATTCAGGTTTGTCTGCTTTGTTTGAGAGAGCTCTGGATGTTGGCACACGTGGGCATTCTTACAAGCTGGTGGTTCCTCGCTGTCAGACGGACTATAAACGCAGATTTGGAACAGACTGCCCGCTGATGTGGTGCAGTGTGATTAACTTTGTAGCTTCAAGAGGGCCTTGGCGGAGGAATTGGGGGCAGTGTTGTACGACTTTCGCTAGACCCAATTTGATGCAATCTTGTGGCTTTGTTTGTGTTGCTGACAGTAGTGTGCAGTTGTTGACTCTTCATTGTTTTGTTTTCTTCAGACCTATTAGGCCCATTTTGACCAGCATCCTGCTGCAGTGCTTTGGCAGAGCTGTTCTTTTTGATTGCTGGCGCCATGAAGTGTACTGCCTCCCATGCTTACGTGCCCTGTTGATAGGGCCGTGGGGGCTGTGGGGGGCTGCAAAGGTGAGATAAGCATACAGTAACTTCTGAGATGGGTGCATTTAAGTGGGATGTGTCAAGTGGACCACTATAACCATCCTTTCTATTTCATATTCTGAATTGCTGTATGTTCTATAAATCTTTTCTCTTTCTTTTGGATACTGATACAATTTGCAGAGCTACACCTGTATTTGTGATAATGCCAAGGAATAGATAATCAAAGGGACTTTCTTATGACAGAAGGGTCATGAAAGACTTAGTTAAATTAGCAGAAGGTCAAAGTTTCTCTAGTAGAAGTGGAGTACCAAAGACTACTTTTATCAGATGATAAACTCACCTCCTCAAAAGCATGGGTCAGGAGGTCATACAGTCATCACTGAATTTGTAGAGATGAACTAATAGTTATTGCTCTTGAATACACAGGTCAATGTGGCTATACTCGAGGATATGATTAAGTTAAAAACATGGTAAAATCTTTAATGGAAGCAGTTCGACAGAAAAAACATTCAAAGATACCAGACCAGAAGACTGGATGTTGTTGTTTGAAAACAACATATCACTAATTAAAAGGTGTATAGCAGAAATTCTGACTTGCTCAAGCTGAAGGATTAACAGCCAGTGTTGAAGATATGTTCTTTGATATTTATGAAGACATACTCAAACAGAACAACCCAACAAATTTGCCTGAACAAATGTTTAATTTAGATGAAACTGGCTTTAATACTGACCATACAGCTGGAGCAGTCTATATTGGAAAGAACAGCACGCGATTCTTACATGATGGCACCATCTTCAGGAAAGACCAACTTTACAGTCCTATTCTGCTTATCAGCCAATGGCATTTACCTGCCTCCTGTTATTTACGAAGCAAAGCATAACTATATGAATCCTTGAAAAGTGGAGGTATGTGACAGGTGCTAGTTATGCTTGCAGTGAATCTGGGTGGATGATGGACTTCAATTTTGAAGCCTGGTTCTGTAACGTACTCATCAAAGCGGTAGAAGATCTTCAGAAACCAGTCTTACTGACATATGATGGCCACAAGAACCACTTGACCTATGGTACGGTCAGAGTTGCTATTGACAAAGACATTATTTTCTGCCCTCCTTCTAATACATCACATGCCTTGCAAACTCTTGATGTAGGTGTGTTCAAGCTGTGGTACAGAGAGTCAAGGAAGACATTCATGGACAAAGCTGTTTCCCAATTCTTCAAATAACACTCTGGCAGAGATCACAATCAACTAATGCCATCAATGATTTGAAAGGATCAGGGTTGTACCATGTAGATAGGACAACAGTATATTGAAAAACTGTTCACGTTACTCCTAGTTCAGAATTGGAGCATTCAGAACCACCACCTCTACACAAGCTGCTGCACTAATCAATAATAGCAGTGCTCTCACTAGTGCAATCAGAGGAGACACAGATGAGTTTGCTTCAAAAGAAACAAGAACAATGCAGAGTACAAGCAAAATGTGGAGAGCGGCTGTCAAGGGAAATTGCTTCACAACGCATGTTATCAGAGAAAGAAATGCAAGATTCCAAGAAAAACAAAATAACTAAAGCATCAACAGCAACCACTTCAACCACAGTTAAACAATGTTTATTAGAACAGGCAGATTCACCATCTCTTAGTGACACAGACATCTCCCCTGATAATAATTCTGTTTAAGTGATTCTGAGGTTGAGTGTATATCAGAAACTGGTATCAATATTAAACAACTTGTTGGAAATTAAACTCAAGTTGTCGTCCTTTTCCAGCAGCAAACTCGTGATGTTGTCCTTGTTCTGTAAGCAAACTAGTTGTCGTCATCCCGTTCTAGTCATAAGGCATGCATATCAATGATGACTTGACATTGTTCATTTTGGAAGATCTGCTTTCAAGTTCATGTTCCACTACTGCCATGTTCACATTTGGGCCAATTTGTAGCGTTGACCGGGGTGACTTCCCCCACTTTCAGCATACTTTGAAATACCTCAAAAAGTACACAGCCAAGAAACTTTGAATTTTCAGTGTCTAAAGCTACTATTATGACCATAAAGCACTGTGAGTTTCAATATTCTACCATTCACCGGCCAGCAAAGGCTGGTGGGTTGGCCAAATGTTTGTTGAGATTGACTGTTTGCAGGTCACTGGAATTTATGCTGTCCCTGTATGTTTCACATATTCGTCCCCTTATTGAGCAAACATCCTGCATTTGGAACACTGGATATTGTGGGGACTGCAGGCTGCTGGAGTTGTTTAGAGGAGATGGACTAAAAACCTTGATGGACTTGTGAGCGTGGCTCCCTTGGCTGCTCTCCAGGCTAGACTGGAGATGGGGTGGGGCGCGCTGGGGTCTGGGGATGTTCAGGTATTCATCTATTGGCCAACTCATGGCCCGTTGTCTGCATGTTCATCTTCAGTAGCCTTGGCGTTTAACCCCACTTCTGAGTCAGCCTAGCTGATCAGGAACCGTCTCCAGTCGGTATAAAGGGTGAGAGAGCGCCAAGGTGAATCCTCTACTATCCAAGGTCCTGGGGTGGGTGTCGCCCATGTCTGTGATGTGGCCTGGAAGTGGGAGACCTGTGTGCCGGCACTGCTCTGCGTTTGCCAGACCCGGAATTGAACCCAGAGGACACCCTGGAGAGGGGTGGCTATTTTAGGCAGTGAAGCCAGTACGGGTGCTGCGGCACAGCCCGAC
>SDVV010041331.1:0-10448 GCA_016164225.1 Gammarus roeselii | reverse complement strand
AATTGGCAGAGTGAATTGTTGGAACGAGTGGACGCAATGTCGGTTCCGGTTCCACCCCAGATTAACTTGATGCAAGGGGATAAGATTCAAGGGACGACGGAGGGAACGCGACCACACAGCATGGCACGCAAGGCCCTTCATAGAGTGTTACATAAGAGCGGTAAAGACCTTTTGTGGAGCAATTGGGATTACGCAATTCAGACTGAACCTCCATCCCTCAGTGGGGGATGCGAGGGACACTCTGTTAAAATTTGATACTTTGGTCGAACTCCTGAAGGTCTCAAAAGATAATTTCGAGACGTTACAAACTGAGTTTCAGAAGACACATAAAATGTCAAGTCAACTGTCTTTGCGAGCATCCGCACAAGAGTTGTTGTCAGTCAACGTAATCCCTGTAAATGAAGCCACAGCGCGAAATCATGCCAGCTTATTTGAAGCAATAAAGAATTTCGTAGACTTATAATATGGGCGACCAAATTTTGATGTCGCAGCGGACCAGCGCTCAGGGAAGAAAGTTCTCGTTGATGCGTAGTACGCACTTTTGAGCGCGTACCATGTCCAATACATTTTCCGTCAAGGTTATAGTCGTAGTAGCGCCACTGCAGCTACTACGACTATAACCTTGACGGAAAATGTATTGGACATGGTAGGTGCGATGCCGGGACGGACGGACGCGTATGAAAATAGACAGGTGGCGTTCCGGACTTTCAGTGTGCAGGAGGTTTTGAGACAAGCATTGAATGACTCTAAGGATGAAATTACTGGAGAGACGATGGATGTTATGGGAATAAATGCAATCCTGCAAGGTTCAGGGAGTTACCGGCAGGACAGGCCGGGTCGAGATAATATAGTTTACAACCCAGGACGTCGTGTGTTTCCTCCACGGTCTGGTGGGGGTGGTGGTGGTGGTGCAAACAGTAGAGGTATGTCTCGTGGTAGAGGGTACCCTCGAATAGGTTTGGGATCGAGGTCCTCCTCAGTAAATGTGGTTGGTGGAGATACAACTGTTCTAGACACGGAGAACCCGTGTGTGGAGATAGTCCTGTATGAGGGAGAGCCAGAAGAAGGCTATGAAGCGAATCAGGTGGGATATTCGGAAAAGAGATGTATCAAGTGCAAAGGCACGGAACATACCCTGGACGACTGCCGAAATGCTCCAAATCAACACGTGGAGTGTTTCAGCTGCGGCAGGTTGGGGCATTTTGCGATGAGATGCCCCGATAAAAATAAAGTAAGCCCAGGAAGTCCGAGACAGGCTTCTTTTCAAGGAGGTCCGGCACAAGGGAAGCCAAGCTAACCTTCACTACCCCTGATGTCTCTGTTAGTTCGATGAAAGCTAATTGCCTCTCTAAAATGGGAGAGCAGCATTCGCGGATGCTTCACAGGGTACCGTAGCGGGACTGATCATCTCGTTACATGGTACGTGAACGGTTAAGCCTCCGAATGATCCGCAGAACCCTTTGTTAGTAGCAGGGCTCGACAGCTCCAGGGATGAGAGTGAGACTGTGACTGGTGAGTGGTGTGGTCAGTGTTGTGTGATACAACAGCAAGGTGGTAACGATGTGAAGAGTAGAAGTCATCGTCTGTTGGTGGTAGATAACCAAGCTGTGTACAGCTCTACAAATTCGGAAAAATAAATCCGGATTCCAATGGTCACCGTGGTGGTAAATGGTCGACGTGTTCGTGGTTTGTTAGATACGGGAGCCAGTAAGACAATCATTAAGGCTGAAGTGCTTGAGGATGTTTCTAGGTCATTGACCCCATGGGGTGCCCGACTGACTGACTTTAACGAACATGCCATACCCGTGTTGGGTACACGAAACATTCAAATTTCAGTAAATCCAAATGTGTGTAACTCAAAAGCGAGTGGTTCATCTAATCCAGCCCCTCAAGCAAAAAATCAAGTATCTTTCACCCATCAAGTGGTTTCAATTGATAAATGCCATACAGCTCCTTATGAGCTACTGATTGGTACGGACTTGTTGGACAAACATAGCGCGAAAATCGAATTCTCAAACAAACTCTTTACAGTAGAAATTAACCACAAAACGTACAACATTCCCATTAGTGACTTGAATCAAACCCAGTTAACATACAACACCAACACCATAGCAGAAAACAATAAATTTATGCGCATTGACTCTACAGTTACTACCATTACTCCAAACAAAAAAAAGACAGAGCTTGTTGTGCAGTACTTTTGAGATTGGACCACTCGAACAGCGATTAGTTTGCGTCCATACAAAAATTCCCGACGGTGAGTACACAGTTCATCGCGGTTCAGCGGAGTCTAGTCTGCTGGTGTCCGAGGCTCTGATAAAAAATTAAAGAAGGATCAGTACTGCTGCTATTGCTAAATGCCTCTCCAATGGACTTGCAGGTGCTTACAGGAACGAGACTGGCCGTATTGACTCCGTTGAGAGATTTGGAATATTACTCTACCGGATGGACTCTAGGACCGTGCATCGAGAACGCAAATGTGATTCATCAAAGTACAAATGAACCATCGGTGGTCAAGCCACTCGAATTAAAAAGAGCTGCCACCCATAGTGGAAGACGAAGTGTATACCCCAGCTGATCCACCACTGCGAATTAAAATCACCCGACTTCTCAACAAATATCGCGACGTTGTCGCAAAGCCTGGAGAACCATTAGGAAGAACCAGTGCTTTGGAATGCAAGATACCCACGGATCCGGAAGCCGGGATTGTGAATCAACGACAATATCCGCTACCACATTCACAACTAGCCGAGTTGGACGACTTGATTGACGACATGCTGGATCGGGGAGTTATCGCTTCCTCGGACAGTGCATGGAATTCCCCGATGATTATTGTCAGGAAGAAGGACGGAATACCACGCGTTTGTATAGATTTCCCACTGCCGAGGATACCAGAATTGCTGCAGTTCTTGTCGAACGCCGAGTTTTTCTCATCAGTCGACCTGGAAAGTGCTTTCTGGCAGATGCCGGTGGCCGAGCAGGAGCAAGAAAAGACCGCTTTCACTACTCGAAAAGGGCACTACCACTTCCGGGTAATGCCCATAGCCCTTAAATTTTCCCCTGATTTTTTTTCAAAATGTATCGCTCTAGTACTCGGAGAAGCGCTGGGTATTCACGCTCTGACGTATCTAGACGACATAATCATAGCGTCACCAACTACCGACGCTCATTTGATATCCATCGAGAAAGTGCTACACAAATTGCGCGCAGCATCCCTGCGTGTGAAGCTAAGCAAATGCGATTTTTTTAAAAGGAGGATCAAATTCTTGGGACATCTTGTAAATTCCGAAGAGATCCAGATGCATCCGGATCACCTGAACGCCATCAGGATCTATCCAACTCCCACGAACGCAGACCAATTCAGGTCATTCCTCGGGCTGCTGGGTTACTTCAGGAGTTTCGTGTCAGAGTTCTCACGAATTGCAGACCCGTTAAACAAATTACTAAAAAGGATCAACCATTCGTATGGAAGGCCGAACAGCAGGAATCCATGCAAATGTTAAATGAATGTTTGATGAAGGCACCGGTGCTCAGTTTCACAAATTTTTCTGTGCCATTTTACATGTTTACCGATGCGTCAAATGTCGGACTGGGAGCTGTATTGATGCAGCCCGATTCGAACAGTAAATTACATCCAATCTCGTACGCATCAATATCTCTGTCAGAGACAGAACGTAGTTATTCCACTACCAAGAGAGAAGCCCTAACGGTTATATGGGCCCTCAAGACTTTTTGTTACCTGGTGTACGGCTACGAAGTCACCATAGACACAGATCATCGTCCACTGTCGTTTCTGTTCTGAAAGTGCTTCCCAGAAGGTGCGCTGGGCAGGTGGGCGGTTTTGACACAGGAATACAGTCCAGAGGTGATGTATGTGAAGGGCAAGTTGAATAATTTAGCCGACGCATTGTCCCGCACTCCTTACAGTCTTCCAGCACTGGAGAAGGATGGTGAAGATCTGAAAGAAACAGCCGATAAGGAAGACTACGAAGAAATGCCGTCACTCATCGTAAGCGTACAGGAAGGTAAAACTCTTCCCAAGATGCTAAAGGAACGAGTCCCTACACTGGCCTGGACGGTAGATGAATTGGTTAAAGAGCAGAGAAAGGACCCAAAGTTAGCCACATACATTACACACTTAACTACTGAAACATCCATCACAACACATACAGGCTCTCCAAAGGATTTGGAGAGCTACATGTTAAGTAGCAATATTCTGCATCGACGTATCACTGTACAAAGGTGCGGCGAAGAGGCCACATACTGGACAGTGGTCGTACCAAAAACACTAATCCAAAGAGCTGTAGTGTAATGCCACGATTCATTCGAGTTCGGACATCTCGGGGTGGACAGAACCCTAATCAAGCTTCGGAATCATTTCTACTTCCAAAACATGGTCACTTTGACCACTTAAATAATTATATGTTGCGCGGAGTATCAGAGGTACAATCATTCGCCTGCTCAGAGCACCCCTGTCCGAACTTACCCGTTGCCACAAAGACCGTGGGCAGAGGTCGGAATGGACATCATGGGACCACTCTCAATCACTAGTTCAAGTAATAGGTACAGTCTCACGTTTGTCGATTTTCTCACACGATACTTGGTGACAGTACCGATCCCTGACAGATCATCTGAGACCGTTGCGTGTGCCCTCAGAGAACAGTTGTTCGCACACTAACAGGCGCCCCGTCACGACATATATCCGATAATGCATTTGAGTTCGTGAGCGAGGTGATGAGGCACCTGTGCGGAAATTTCCACGTCAAAAAGGTGAACATTACCCTGTATCGAGCAGCCGTAAACGGGACCGTGGAAAATCGTAATTTCTCAATTGCAAAATTGTTGCGTATTTATTGCGGAGAGCTCTCTCCGGAACGGGACTTGTTTCTTCCCGAAGTCATGATTGCCATTAACACCGCGTTTAACAACACCATTGGTGATAATCCTAATTATGTTCTGTTCGGTTACGACCGGAAACACGTAGCTTTGTGGGACGGTCCAGAACCGTTTGAGCCTCTGTATAACTATGAAGGCTCGGGTATTCAATAGAGACTGGCCAAAATGACTAGTCAGAAATCGAATGTGCCAGGAATTGCTCAAATACCAACAGAAACAAAACGTGCGTGCCAAAGATCGCGAAAACCTAGTTCTGAATCAAAGAGTCTACGCCAAATATCATCCAAAACCAACAAAATATCCAAAGCTGTCACCCAGATGGGAAAGACCGCTTGTGATCACCAAAATACATTCACCGTACAACTACACCTTACAACACGTCATTTTAGATAAGATTCGCAAATTCCATTTAGATGATATTTTGCCATGTTACCCACCTCGCGTGCAGCGAATTCGTCGAGGTTACGAGGAAGACGGGTATGAGGGGTTGGACGAACCAACCGCAGAAGTTGACAGCGAGGAGGAGGGAACATCTGTTCCCAAATCTCTTGCAGCTCAGGACACCCCTGTAGGTGTAGATGTGCCGCTAGTGGAAGCCCTGGAAAGGCCTTCATTCGCACGTGAACCAATTGTTACTCATTCACAGCGAATTCCAGACGACGAACACGTTTCACTCCGTTTAGGAAACCTGTACGGCCGTCATGTAAATAGATATAATCAACATCTGTAGAATAATTCTTATGTACTCATATCGTTTGTTATCTACGGTCTAGTGTGTAAGTTAGAATTAGGACAATGTTTTTTTTTGTAGGCAAAATGTTGGTCCTCCAACTCATGCCTCTGCTGCTTCTGGTGCTGCTTGCTTATGAGGCGCCCGTCGCTCCAAGCCGGGAAAGTACCTAGGGGGCAGATGATGTGGTACATGTGCCAGGAAATGGTGTGATCGTTTCGACCGGTGGTACTGTGACTTTCGTGCAAGGGCAGTTGGTCATGCGAGTGGAGTATCACACGAAATCTTTCGTAGCACGACCAGCAGCTGATCTGTTCGAAAGGGCCGTACGATTGGTCGACAAGTTGGGATTGTTATCAATGACCCAGGCCCATCAGGTGGTGGTCCTTGATGCGGTCCATGCAATGTCATACCATTTCCGGGTGTTGCTGACACGCGCGGGCCAAGAGGTGCTGCGTCGTCTCAATTCCCTTTCGCTACGTGCGTTGGAACGAGAGTGGCGGAGAAAGTTGGGACGCGCCAAGGCAAGGATGGCAAATGCAACCAAGGGACAAATAAGGCTGACGTCTATGTCGAGTAGTGAAGCCGGAGAGACGGAGGATCGGTACCCGCAGTGGGAAGAGACAAGTAATGTTGATAGGAAGAGACGAGATTTTGCTGAATATTGGCGGTGACCTGTTAAAATCGGTGCTGGGAGTGGCAACGAAGAAGAACATTGAAGATTTGAGGGATCATTTCTCAGATGCAAACCAGGGTGTGATAACTTCCATCCAAAAGATTAACATTAACTCCCATCATATCCAGGCCACTCTTACCACACTTGTTGATCAGGCCACGGCGGCCCAGGCCGTACTCGAGAGATTCCACCAGCAGTTCAGTGAGTTGGACCTGTATGTACCCGTCACAAACGGCGTCATGAATCTTCGGGAAGGTATTCAGTACCTTCTCATAGTGTCCATGGACGCCGATGATAAGGCTGCATTTTGAGGTTGGAAGTAGTGCCAGAAATTCTGGGATACGATCAATTATGAGCGCTTACGGATGAGGGTATAACCCTATTCAAGGACGCCTATTCGTTACCGTACGTCTTTTCCGAGAGAAACTTTACAAACGTACTGGCGACGCTTGAGTTAAAATCAATGATGGAGGACGAGACTTATGCTCTAATCCTACCCTTCGTTTATAAACAAAATATGGCATTTGCCACGCTAGCAACGTTTCCAGTGAAAGATCCGGACACAAACCAAACCTACTTGATTAGCAACTTAGCCAAGAACGTGGCTATAACGAGCGACAGGAAGACGTTTGTAGAGAACCCTGATCTGCGGAGGTGTACGGTGAGGGAGGACAAGTATGTATGCTCACCTACAATACAACTGAGTGTACAGGCAAACCCTTCTTGTTCAGTAGAGAGCTTGTTAAATATCTCACAGATTCATTGTGGGATGGAGCACATAAACCTTACCCGCGTGCTAACTCGACAGATGGGTCGGATTTGTTACTTGTTCATACCCCGAACGGAATGGGCAATGCTGGACTGTCACGATAAGAGTTTTGAATCAAAATATGTAGAGTTGAAGGGCGCTTATGTATTGCACGCCCCATGTTCATTGATAGCACCATCTTCCAGTGTGTCCACTGTGCGTCATGAGTTCGTCACCATGACAAGCAAGAGACTAGACCCGATTTCCATTCCACGCATCCGGCTGCCAACTTCGGGGCCGATGCCAATCCTTGACAGCATCCTGAGGGAACTCTCAAATGCCAAAATTACCATGAATAGCAAGCGGGATGTAGTCGATGTGCTTACGTCCGTTCACACAGAACGCCACAAATATAGTATCGGTAGCGTAACGTTAGTGGCTAGAGCTCCGCCTGGCGATCGTGAAATAGGGCGGACAAAATCTCCCGTAGACTATTCTGGAAAGTAGGACTACGATTTGCAAATGGATTCCCTGTTTGAAATATGGGGGTCGAGTCTAAAAATACACCGCAAGGGCTGTTTTGCCACACTTATCTCCAGGGCGTTTTGACAGTATAACGCGTCTTGGTGACATCATGTTCATGTTGAATATCGATGTATGCCTAAATAATTTCCTACCGATACAGTAGAAATATATAACTGAGCTCTAAATAAATCATCAGAACATCAGCAGGCATATAGATGTCACATATTTCCGAACATCGTCTGATGATATATATCATAACTCTAGTTATTTTATTTGTTATTATTTTCTTTAAATCGATCCAAAAATAAGTTCATATTGTTTAAATCAATCACGTGTGATGTGACATTCGGTCATTATATGACAGCATATATATCAAACGTAGATATAGAAGATACAATTGCAGAAAATAACAAAAAAATAATTGTATCCATGCCACGTGTAAATTGATCAACACTGTTCGGATCAAGTCGTCAGCAAGGTGAAAAATTTCATCATGAACGTTTCCGGAAATTAACATTCATGCAATCAGAATATGTGTGTTGTTTTACCCTATATTACTGCATGTAAATTATTATTTAAATGGTGGAATTATTATCAATAAAATTATCCTTCGAATATATATTATCATTATCCCTGAACACTCAGAGGAGTAGCATTGAAACTGCACGTATGCAACATGACATGCAATGAATTTCAATACATGATGCTTAGCATTGAAAATGCAATAAAAAATACCAAAGGCAACCAATATGTATTTATGTAAACTCACACCTTACGAATAATCCAACAGCTGTATGTTCGTCCGTCCGAATGTCCGCCCACATCTAAAAACCCCGCCCACCTGACTCCGGCCAGCCCCAACCCATCGCTGATTAAGCTCTATTTTATTCCATCGCAATTACGTTCTCCCGGTACTTATATCTACTTTTGATATTCCACACAATTTGGTGAACTTATTAGAAATTTATTATCACTCTATGAAAAAAACTCGTATATTCTCTACTCGTTGACTTGTACTACGATGTGTAAATTTTCTGGCGAGATACATCCCGACTCTAGAATGCATGGCAATAATACTAATCACGGAGCGTATTCAGAAAAATTGATGCCTTTTTTCCTGGATTTCTATGTCTCCAGTAGAAGATAGAGAACCTGTTTTGTCGTCGTTCTTCAAACTTTTGTCATCATCACATGAGCTACATAAATAACAGCGCTAAAGCCACATATTGCGAGGCAAGTTTGTATCACAACTTCTGCTCAGAGACGGAAAACCCTCGCCGACAACTCCATTTGCTGTAATCCGCTTAGTGAGTTGTATTGTAGTGTTGTCATCCGGTCCGCTTTTAGGGATGGCCGAGCAAATAAAACATTTATTACTAGAAGAAATATTGTTTAGAAAGAACATTGTTGGAACATTTGTTGATTGGATGCATATTTATTTCTATAATTGTTAGGAAGCGGAGTCGTTTTTATTATAAAGTTTCGTTGGAAATCTAACCAAACCCAGTTAAATTCACAGTAGGCATTACAATAAACATTTATTCACATCTGCGAATCAGGCTTGCGCTAAAATTAAAATTTGTTATGTCACCTCATGCACAGTAATGATAAAATGGAGAATCAACGTGATGAATATTTAATTAAACACGACTTCAAGAACATGACCAATACCGAACGGACACAATACAAAAGAATTAATAGTTAACTACTCGCAAAATAAATTTCTCTCGAACTGTCCTGCAAATACTCGTTGAAATGTTGCAGGCAATTGACTCACACGATGACTCACACGATGACAATGTTTTCAATCAATTTACATTTTGTGGAGTTTGCCACAACTGTTAATTGTCAACTCACCCGATGACAATGTTTCCAATCAATTTACATCCCGTGTAGTTTGCCACAACTGTTAATCTTAGGGTCAAATCTGCAAATAAATCTTGTTATATCAGCAGGAGCCATATCCATGCCTTAAGAAAAAAAAATAATGTGGCTATTTATGAACGGAGGAAGTTCATTTGTATAATATTCTTCTCAGGCAGGAATCACTATAGTGTATTGGAAAAACTTCGAAGGATATAATCGCCAGCCCCTCAGCTGGGCGCCAGGAACGTTAAGCGCATCAGATCCGCGTCAAAATTCATCCATTTACAGCCAATCTCGACTCGAGCCCATCTATTGCCACTCTCTTGCCACATCCACACTGATGTCTCTCCTCTACTTATTTATTCACAACCGTTCTCGACTTGAGCCTATATATTGCACGCTCTCTCGCTACCTCCGCATTGATAACTCTTCACCACTTATCCATTTATAACCAATCTCGACTTGTACCTATCTATTGCCGCTCTTTATCTACCTCCTCACTGATGTCTCTCCTCCACGTATCCATTCACAACCAATCTCGACTCAAGCCTATCTATTGCACGCTCTCTCGCTACCACCGCACTGATGTCTCTTCTCCAATCATCGTTCACAATCAATCTCGACATGAGCCTGTCTGTTGCCGCTCTCTCGCTACCTCCGCACTGATGTCTCTCCGCCACTCATCCATTCACAAACAATCTCGAGTCGAGCTTATATTTATCACGCTCTCTCGATACCACCGCACTGATGTCTCTCCTCCACTCATCCATTCGCAACCAATCTTGACTTGAGTCTATCTATTGACGCTCTCTCGCTCCCTACGCACCGATCTCTCCTCCATAAAGTCTTGTTCACGTCATCTTTAACCATAGAGCAGAGTTTGGACAATTACCCTTTCGTGAACTCGTCTCTTTGATTTCAAACCCAATGTCCTTCATTTGCTACACCCACCATACATCCACCTCCCTCCACTTGAGAATTCCACTTGTTCACACTGTTTTGAGCCC
>SDVV010041330.1:0-10449 GCA_016164225.1 Gammarus roeselii | reverse complement strand
CTTGTTAGCTATGTGAGAATGATTTGGGAGAGTAATGTAAATTTTTGTAAACATATGCAAGTGTACAACTGGGGGGAATCATCCCAGAGGAAGAAACATTAGGAGTGATTTCCTGCACATATTTTTTTATCAAATATTTAGTTTTTTCTTAATTGAAAAGTACTTAGGTAGGTAGATGTAATTCTTCACACAAAATGTCATCTTGAGGTAAACGACCTAAAAAGGAATGACACCACAGCTAATTTTAGAAGGCATAGCTAATTTCATAATGACCCAATGTTTATACCACAGGCTGACAAGTCTAGGCCTAGGTGTAAACTTCTGTTTGACACCTAGGTGCATACTTTTTTTGTCTTCATTTTAAGGTAACAATGGCAAACTTAGTATGACTTATATCCATATTAATGCCATTAGTTTGCTCTAGAATTGAAAAAATACCCTGTTTACTTGTCTTGTTGTGTTCCCGAAAAGATTGTTTTTTCTTGATATTTGCTCATTTAGCGTTTATGGGGGGGGACTCCCCACATTTTCCACTTATTTTTGAATAATTCAAAAATTATGGGGCTGAGAAACTTTTTATTTGCAGTGTGTATAGCTGCTATTATCATCATGGAGCACGGTAAGTTTCAATATTCTATCGACCAAAAAAAAGTTATTTACAAAAAAGTGTTCAGTGTGCTATAGCCCCTAATTGGGGGCAATTCCCCGCATACCACCATATATCAATAATTAAAATGCAAATTAAAAGTTTGACAGTACCAATAGAAAGAGCATACCCAGATTAGTATTTATCAGTTGCTTAGAATGAAATGTTACATGAAATTTTACATCTGACAGGTCTTTTTGATGCTCGTCTTTTGCTGCTGTCATATTCCATGGTTGAAGGGATTTTTTTCCCAATTCACAGTGGAAAACAAAATTTTTCTTCAATAATTGCAAACTTACTTTACTGGAAGTCATTTCTCCAAATTCTGAACTAATTATGATCCTCAAGTATCAGTGAATGAACTAATAGTAAAAAAGAAACTATCATTTTAACGATACGATAAGACAAGTAAAAAATTTATTCATTCAATTCTATACCAAACTAATATCATTAACATGAAAGCAAGGCATGCTAGGTAAGATATTATTATCTTGATATGAAAATATGATGAATAAAATTATTCCTGGGTGTTTAACATAAGTAAACTAGACCTGTCACCATGTGTTATAAACATTGGGTCATTATAAAATTAGTTACGCATTTTGAAATAAGCTGTGGTGTCATTATTTTAGGTTAATTTCTTCCAGATGTCATTATTTGTGTAAAGAATTGCACTTAATAACTTTTCATTGGAAAAAAACTAAGATATTTAATAACAAAATATGTACCGGGAATCACCCCAGATAGTTTTTTCACCTACAAAAGCTTGAATTTCTTTCCAAAATTGTTATTATGCAACAAACTACAACATATTCCAAGCATCATCATCACCAAATTTGACCCTAATTCAATGGGAACTCTAGCCACAGCATCAAAATATGCTGAACTTGAAGTTTTCTGAACCAAAATTTTTAGGGACCTGAAAAACACACCTTCACTTTGAGGATTTTTCATTAATTTTGTGTGCGTATCAAATTTCTACAAGTAGCTGATACCTAGTAACAAAAACCTTCTCTTCCAAGTCCTGTGGTCAAATAGTGACCTGGCATTTCCAACATTTTGGTGCCCAAAAGTGGGGTGCTGGGAGTCCCCAGTGTTGCCAACCGAGGGGAATCACCCCAGCCAACGCTGCTGGTACTTCAGTCATAATTATTGCAGGATGTTGAGATATTACTTCTAATAAATTTGGTTTGCAATTATTCAAGAAAAAACTTCATTACACACAATGAAATTTAAAGAAATCCTCCCAACTGTCAGGAGCAACTGAAGCAAAGGACAAGCATCAAAAAATACCTGTCTAGCATTATCTTTTTTTATTTTTTCATTTTTATCAACTGATGTAGAGCTACCAATATAAGTAGCTATGCTCATTCTATTAGAACTCACAAATTTTTAATTGATATATGGAGGGTGGGGTGAATCACCCTTTTTGATCCAGGGAATTGCCTTCAATTTAGGGGCAAGCATGCTGCACGCTTCCTCATGAATAAATGAACTTTTTTTAATAACAATGTTGGAACTTGTGGTTTCTCACCTTGGTTTCTCTCCTGGTTGCCTCAAGACTGCCCCACACCCTAGCAAGGCCAGAGTGCAAAGCATGACAGGAGGCACAAATGCCACAGCACGCAAGACTGCAAAGCCCCGTAAAATAATGGAGTGGAAAAAATTAAGAGAATTTGTGCTTCAGGCAACTGATCATATAGCAGTTCTGTTATGTTACAGAATAAAACATACATACATATATACATACACTACAAAAAAAATACATACATGCTTGAACACACATCCCTACAAAAAGAATTACACTTCATCAGCCTAGTCAAAATCTGAAAATTCCTCTTACATCAGATCAGCAAGGGCTTGCTTATTGCAAGTGATATGTCAACTCCACTATGTCAGAAGGCAAGCCAATCAACACATTAACACATCTCACACTAATGGACCTACTTTGGACATCAGAAGAACAAGGAGGAAACACCAACTTCAGCACATGACCTCTAGTACCAACTCTTGGAGCCAAAGAAAACATGGTTAGCAATTCCTCTGATTTACCATGCAAAATTTTACAATATTTGATCAGGTCTGCTCCAGGAAGCCAACCTTTGACAGAAAACAAATCCAGGCTTCTCAAAGGACCACCATAGTCCATGCCAGAAAGTCCATCAATGTTTTCAGTCCATCTCCTCTGGACAGACTCCAGCAGCCTGCAGTCTTCACAATAACCAGTGTTCCAAACATAGGATGCATACTCAATAAGGGGATGAATATGCAAAACATGTAGGGACAGCATAAATTTTCCCAACCTGCAAGCAGTTAATCTCAACAAACAGTTTGCCAAACTACCAGCATTTGTAGCCACCACACAAATATGATGGTGGAAACAGAGACCGGTATCTACACTGACACCCAAGTCTCTGTGTGTAGGGACAAACTTCAATGCTCTACACTGCAGGACATACTGGTTAGCTGGAACCATAGTATCAAATCAATACTACCTCTATGGAAGCGCAGCACAACACACTTATCCAAATTCAGTCCAAGGTTCCAGGACCGTGCAACTGAGTCAACTGTATCCAACCCACTTAGCAGTGACTGGACACCACAAGCGGCAGCCTTGGTGTCCTTGGGCAAATATCTCAAGTACAACTTATAGTTATCAGCAAATGCTTTGAAAAACCACTAGAGATGTGATTAATTTAGATCAGAAATAGCAGCGGCCCAAGGACAGAACCCTGGGGCACACCAGTTTGCCACAGCAACTGGCCTGCTCACACTTCCATCCACACAAACGCTCATCAGTCTGCCAGAGAGGAACACAGAGATCCAGGCTAGCAAACATTAACAACCACCCAAGTATTCCAATTTGGACAAGAGCACAGCATCACTCATCACATCAAATGCCTTTGAGAAGTCCAGCACCATGACATCCACAATATATCCCTCATCAATCCACCTCCCAACATCATCATAAGTCGACAGTAATTGGTCCTCAGTGCTACGGCTTTTCCAAAAACCATACTGATGAGGTGACAAAATGTCATTGCTCTCAAGATGCTCAGACAACAGGGAGACAACCATTCTTTCCATTGATTTGCAGCACACCGATGTCAAGCTCACAGGCCTGTAATTCAAAGGATCAGTATGCAACTTGGCCTTGAATATTGGTACAACTGGTGATCTGCTCCAGGCTTCAGGAACCATTCCTGGCTCAACCGCACAGTTCCTTAGCGGATGTGGATGGAGGCAATCTTGACCCACACTGGAACTGAGAACAAAAGCTGAAAGAACATGCTGTACCCCCAACCTAGGAAAGTCAATATCTGCCAAACTTCCCACAAAGAACTGGAAATTGGCTGGGTTGGTTGGAGCTATCCTAACAAACACTCCCTAGAAAGAAGCAGCAAAGACTTTGCACATCCTACCCAAATCCTGCACTATCTCACCCTTTCAGCAAATGGAGAGGACCAATAACTGGACGAACAATCTTTTCATTTCTCACATAAGCATGGAACAGTTTACGGTTATTAGGCCTGTTTAGTAAATTAGACGCGTATTCCTTCCGAGAGTCAATGGAAAAATTTCTATAATGCATATTCAGCTCACTAATTAGCTCTGTGTAATCTCTCCAGAGCACTGACTGAATTGCGACCCTCTGCCCGGCTTGTATGCAAGCCATACCTCTGATCTCTCTTACGCTGTAAAGTTTCTGAGTTCCCTACTTTTTGAGTTATTTCAAAGTTTGTATATATATGTATGCAACAAATTTGTTGGATCGCTCTGGTTCTTGCTATTCCAGGTTTGACTAGAGTTTCTTAATGCTATGTTGTTTCTATAGCTAGCTATAAGTAGTTGGCTAAGTTTATTCTACCTATGCATAGTCACTATTAACTTTTCTATTTAGCTATGTATATTTTTTTGCATTCAACTCAGTAGCTGTAACTTCTGTTTGAAACACTATCAACTGTCTTTATTGGAGGTTTAGTGTAGATTTGAATCTATGCAAAACCTCCAAAGCTTATGAGTAGCTAGTTATGTGATTGTAATCTGACACATTGTTGGAAATTACATTGAAACCAAGGAATGCTATGATAAAAATACATCCTTGTAGACGTATAAAGTGTTGCATGATTCCTAGACTTGTAGCTTACTTTTAAAGTTTACACTATGGTAGAAATCTTTTCACCTCACTAATACAGACTATCTTTTAAGCTCATAATTGAATGTCTGAGCTGTGTCTTGCCACCAGCTGCTATCTACTGGAGGATTTGGCCTTGCCTCTGTCTGTATTGCTTGATAAAGCTAATTGGTGCAGCAATATTAATTTGTGATTGTTGCATCCATACAGTGGACTAATACTTAATTTGTTTTGCTTCCAGGTTGGGTGGTCTAGTCATTGGCTACTCAAACGTTCAGGTGGTCCAAGGCACAGGCTGGATTCATTCAACCAATCCCTTCATACATGTCCATGTCAAAGCTAATTTTGATGTATTCATTCCCACTAAAGGATTTTGTATAGAAGGTGAGATCTGTATTTAGCTACTTTGTAATATTACTGCTAGCAACATAGGCTTACCTATATTTCTTGTATTGGGGTTCACTAAGCTGAAGATCAGTAGTAGTGTCATTTATTGGTGAAGAAACATTGCTAGCCACCTTCACTTGTTGGAGTGGAGGTAGCTAGCAATGTTTCTTCAATGTTTGCTACATTGAAAATAGCTAGCTATCAAAGCAGTAGCTAGCGATATCATTCCCAAATCTAGTGAGATATCTTAATCTGTTGCTGCTTAACTTACAGATCTTCAACCTATAATCATTGCCTTGAAATAATTTTTTAGAGAAAATGGCAATATGCTTCAGATATTTTTATTTGCCATTCATGTGATACCTGTGGCATTCAATCCTCTTGAATAGATGGAACAGCTCTGTAGCAATGTCTTACCCTTGTATTTTATATTTAGCTATGTACACTTTTGTATGAACTTTAGGTTTTTCACCTTGGTGAGACAGCCCAGCACCCCAGGGAAGGCCTGAGTGCAGTGCAAGACAGAAGGCACAAATGCCCAGCACTCCAGAATTGCATAAGCCAGGCAGAGCAATGATACAAAAAAATTAGGAAATTTGTGCTTCAGGCAACTGGTCATACAGCAATCTTGTTAGTCACAACTCAAAATTAAAAAATATGTTTATATATACACATTCATTATCACATAGCTACAAATTAACTAAATCTGCTCTGTCAAAATCTAAAAATTCATCATATATCAGCTCAGCAAGAGCTTGCTTAGCTATAGAGTGATTTCCATCAACTGTACAACATCAGCAGGCTAGTCATTCCATAGACCAATACATATCACACTGAAGGACTTACTTGCAGGCATCAGAAGAGCAAGGAGGAAACACCAACTTCAGCAAGTGACCCCTAGTGCAAACTCTCGGAGACAGTGAAAACATATTTAGCAAATCCTCTGATTTACCATGCAAAATCTTCCAGTATTTTATTAGGTCTGCCCTCAGAAGCCAACCCTTAACAGAAAACAAATCCAGTCTTCTCGAACAACTACCTTAGTCCACATCCAAAAGATCATCAATATTGCTGGTCCATCTTCTCTGAATCGATTTAAGCAGCCTGCAGCCCCCACAATAACCGGTGTACCAAATGCAGGATGCATACTCAATGATTGGACGAATATGTGCAACATATAAGGGCAGCATAAAATCAGGGGACCTGCAGACAGTTGATCACAATAAACAGTTTGCCATTACACCAGCCTTTGCAGCCACCACACGAATATGATGGTGGAATCTTAGACTTGTATCCACACTGACCATCAAGCCTGTATGTGCACTGACAAACTTTATTGCTCTACGATGCATGAAGTACTGGTTAGGGGGAACCAGGGCATCAAAATCAATGCAACCTCTATAACAGCGCAGCACAACACACTTATCCGGATTCAATCTAAGACTCCAGGGCCTTGCAACAGAGTCAACTGAATCCAACCCACTTTGGAGTGACTGGACACCCTGAACAGCATGATCAGTGTTCTTCCGTGAGTATCACAGGTACAACTTGCAATCATCTGCAAATGCCTTTAATTTGCCTGCATGACCATTAGACATGTGATTTATGTAAATCAAGAACAGCAGTGGTCCAATGTCAGAGCCTTGAGGAACACCATTAGTCACATCAACTGGTCTGCTCAATCTGCCACTCACACAAACACTCATAACTCTGCCAGAAAGAAATGCAGAGATCCAGGCCAGCAACAAAGCACAAACACCCAAAGACTTCGAGCTTAGACAAAACCATACCATTACTCACCACATCAAATGCTATTGAAAAGTCAAGCATTATGACGTCTTCAATATATCCCTCATCAAACCACCTCCCAACATCATCATAAGTCAACAGCAACTGGTCCTCAGTGCTGCAATTACTTCAAAAACCATACTGATGAGACGATAGAATATTGTTGCTTTCAAGATACTCAGTCAAGCAAGATACAACCATTCCCTCCATTGATTGGAAGCAAACCAATGTCAAGCTTACAGGCCTGTAATTCAGGGGATCAGTGTGGGACTTGGCCTTAAATATTGGCGCAACTATTGATTTACTCCACACCTCAGGGACTGCTCCTGTCCTCATTGATTTCTGAAATATTAAACAGAGGTAAAGAGAGCTCATCAACACAGCTCCCCAGCAGATGTGGGTGAAGGCCATCTGGTCCCATACTGGAACTGGGATCTAAAGCCAAGAGAATATGCTTGACCCCCTCCCTAGAGAAATCATTATCTGACAAACTCTCTACAAATGCTGGGAAGGAGCTAGGTGAGAAGGATCTGCGCTGACATAAACTCCTGAAAAAGTCAGCAAAGACTTCACACATCCCGCCACGATCCTGCACTATCTCACCACCCTGCAGGCAGAGAGAACCAACAGCTGGACAACCAATCTTTTTTTTCCTGATATAAGCATGGAACAACTCAGGTCTGTTTATTAAGTTTGATTTGTTATTCTTTGGGGAATCAACAGAAAAATTTATGTACCTCCTATTCAGCTCTGAATGTGTATAATTTTTCAAGAGCTATGGCTGAGTTGCGGCCCTCTGCCCTCCTAATCTGCTTGTATTCATGCCATGCCTTTGACCGTTTTCGGGCAAAAGCAGAAGGCGCTCTGACAGCCCATGGCGGACCAGAACTGATAGACAGGTGGGGTATAAACTTATCAATCAGGGATATTAATACTGACTGCAAAAATGAGAAGTCTTCACACACTGAAGAATAGCTAAATTCTAGCCCCCAGTCAATCTGAGACAGAGCTTCTGAAATCCTGGCATGTTCCCTCTTATGCCAAAGGCCTCTCTCCTCCACGACCATGTGCTCCGGCCCCTCCCCTCTGAAGATATACTCAAACACAACAGAAGAATGCTGGCAGCAAGGCAGCGGCGGCAGCACGGAGAACTAATCATCACGATCCTCCTCAGATGTATCTCACCTTTGCAGCTCCCGCTGCCCCGCCAACAAGGCATGCGGGCATGGAAAGCAGTATACCTAAGCGCGCCAGCAATCTAAAAGACAACACGGTAACAAAACTGCTGCAGGATGCTGGTCGAATTGCCCTTAGTAGGTCGACAAAAAACACTTGAAGACATAACAATTGCACACAACTGTCAAAACAGAACCAAAACCACAAAACTCGTACAACACCCTCCTTCAACTCCTCAGCCAAGGCCTTCTTGAAGCCACAGAGGGAATTGCACTGTTCCTGACCTGAACACAGCAAGAATAAAAGATCTGCATTTATAGTTTGTCCAACAGCAAGGATGCACCAGCTTGAAAGAATGACCACTTGTGCCAATATCTGGAGCTCGCTCAAACAGAGCAGACAACCCCGAAGACACAGAAAAGTGAAAAATCATACAACACTTCACCAGATCCAAACGCAACAACCTCCCCGTGACCAAAAACAACTGCAAAACTCTGAGCCTCTCACCATAGTCCACTCCACCCAGACCCTCTATTCCCCTGGTTCACCGCCTCTGCACAGACTCCAAAAGTCTCATCCCCCAACTATCCCACATTCCACACACAAGAGCAGTAGTCCAAGATGGGCCTTATATGAGTTATAAACAAAGACACCATGAAAACATAACTCCTATTGACAGTATAACGGAGCTGACTGGTTGCCATAGTGGAAGCCTTTCTAACAACACTCTTCACATGGAGGTGAAATCGCAACCTTGAGTCAACAAGCACTCCCAAGTCCCTGCAGGAATCAACAAGCTCGAGTGCCACACCATTTAAATTATTAAAAAACGCATAAGGACACATTTGGCAATGTTCAAAGAGAGATTCCATGACAAGGAAATAGACTGCACCAAATTAAGATCTTTCTGCTAAGGAGACACACCCAGGCGAACTGCTTTTACTTTGCGTGGGAAGCTCAAATAAAGTTGAAGTCATCAGCAAAAGCCTTCCACCTACTAACGACTCCCACTGCAACTTGTTTTAACATACAGCAGAAACAAGAGCGTGCCCAGCACAGAACCCTGGGGCACTCCACATGTCACCTCCCAAAAGTCACAGACAACTCCCCCCACAGAAACACACATTTACCTCCCAATCAGAAAACTACAAATCCAATCCACCATGAATACCCACACGTTGTAGTGGGTAGGTGGAAGCTGCCATGAACATTGCTTCAAAACATAGGTTGGATACCATCAGGTCCAGGAGTAGAAGATGAATCTAAATTGACCAGAACCTGGGAGACTAACAGTCTCATCACACAAATCTCACCAAATTTTTCAGGAAAAAATTGATGTGGGGAAGGATTGGCCGGATCAGCATCCACTGAAACAGACGAAAAAGAGTCCACAAACAGCTGTCTCATGTCTCTGATCAGCAACAACCTCACCAGATGGAAGTTTCAGAGTACAAACAGAAGGACAGCTCTTCTTTCTTTTTCTGGAATAGGAGTGAAACATCATGAAAGCAACAAAGAAGTTGTTGGCTAATTCCTGTTCATACAATCACTGGCTGTGCCGAAAACAATTTCTGTACTCAAAATTGAGCCTATTAAACTTCCCCAAGGACACCAACACCTCCTCATGCCGTCTACCAAGCTTCCCCCTCAAAAGCTTGTACTGCGCCCAAACCTGAGATCTACTGATCATCAGCTCCCTTGGAGGGCCCCACCACCAGCTTGGCCGCTAGCAGAGTCTCGAGTGGGAACAAACCTTTCAACAATTGAATGGATAACTGACTGAAACAAACTATAATTCTCCTCCACAGTGCCGTACAGGAACTCATAATGCCAGTCAACGTATGTCAAAACCTCTCTCATACTATTATAATCTCCACAAGACCACATGACCGATTTAAAACCAGGATCAACTGGAACCTCATCCATCTGAAAACAATACTCAACCAAGACAGGGGCATGGTGGCACCCCGGGAGGGGAGGTAAATTTGCCACAGATGACACCCGATCTTCCTCTGTACCAGAGTCGGCACCAGATCGTGAATGGTACCCGAATCAATATAAGTACTTTCCCTCACCACCTGAGTGAGTCCGAGAAGAGCAAAATAATCAAGAAACTGCAAATGACCTGGAGGCATTTATATAATTATTAAAAATGTCTACAGACCAATTCAACAATACAGATACAGATACAGACACTAGGCCGCATCCCCCAGAAAGGGGGGTGGCCGACGGCAAGGCGCACCTCACACCCTCACACGCTCACATTCACACAACTTAGCCCCTTTGTGCTAAAGGGTCCGGCCGGTAGCCCCTCAAC
>SDVV010041329.1:0-10449 GCA_016164225.1 Gammarus roeselii | reverse complement strand
CCCTAGGCCCCCGCCCTCCCCCGTTTCTGCGCGCACCCCCGTACGCTCGGTGAGTCAAGGTGCATGCATCGCGTCCTACCCCGGTGAAATGTAAAATGTTATGTGCAAATTCCCGTAGACCGGACAAAATTGCGTTTTGCGGCCACCAAAATGACTCTAGAATGCCGTTTATGTACACATATCTACTACTTGTGCAGTTATGGTTACTTCACACTAAATGAGCTACTGTGTGCAGTTATGTTTGCTTCACACTAAATGAGCTACTGTGTGCAGTTATGTTTGCTTCACACTAAATGAGCTACTGTGTGCAGTTATGTTTGCTTCACACTAAATGAGCTACTGTGTACAGTTATGTTTGCTTCACATTCAATGAGCTACTGTGTGCAGTTATTTTTGCTTCACACTCAATGAGCTACTGTGTGCAGTTATGTTTGCTTCACACTATATGAGCTACTGTGTGCAGTTATGTTTGCTTCACACTATATGAGCTACTGTGTGCAGTTGTGTTTGTTTCACACTATATGAGCTACTGTGTGCAGCTATGTTTGCTTCACACTATATGAGCTACTGTGTGCAGTTGTGTTTGTTTCACACTATATGAGCTACTGTGTGCAGCTATGTTTGCTTCACACTAAATGAGCTACTGTGTGCAGTTGTGTTTGAATACTGCATCTGCAATTAGTAGGTAATACTGCGGCATTCGTACATGGAGCGCTCTTTTTTTGGGTACTGCTGTGTCGGTTGACACCTTCATCAACCGAGCGCGGTACATTCTTCTCCATATATATGTGTGTGTGTGTGTGTGTGTGTGTGTGTGTGTGTATACGATTTGGAGATGCTGGTTGAGTGAAGCGATTGATCGCTATGTTGGCAATTGTGTCATTCTGCCGCCAGAGTCTTTATCTGTTTATCATAAGTTCGCAGTGTTTCACTCAGCGTTAGAATTCTAACAAACCTTGTTGGTCTGTGAGTGAGTCCTCACGCAATTGTTAGGCGTGTTGTCTAATGTCTGAGTCATATTATATTTTTGCGATGTGCCGCAGGATGACGAGGAACTTCTTTAGAGAAAGCAAATGTATATACATTCGGACCATTTGCACGGGAATAACATATAACATACCCAAAAATATTTGTCTCTAAGATGTGCTCAGCTGTTGGCGGGAACACGAACGAACTCATTTGTTCCGTCGAACTAGCCAATCTAAAGTGTACCCAAATACATTGTTCGATAAAGTGAAACCCTGGATATAATGTATATTAAATCCTTTACTTGATTAAGTTGTACCCTGAATTCAATGTGTACTATAGGATTAGGACAACCGGACGGACTCATTTGTTCCATATATTGAATTAGCATGTGTTTTGTGTAGCAAAATAAATAAGTCGATGCACTTGTCTCTGAATTTGATGTTTAATAAAGCATTAGTAATTATTTTGTAAGGCACCGGTATACCACGAGGCATCTCGTGAATAAATGTCTTCATTTTGGCATAGCTCCTGCTGAAAGGACGACTTTCAATGTTAGGTTATACAGAATTTTTTTTAATGTGGATCACTGTGATGGCAATGATTTGAATCTGTTATGCTAACGAAACGAGATTCTTCTAGGGATTGAGAAAGGGTTAATCCTAAATTGGTCGAAGTACATAGCTTACAACGAAATACCAAGAACACAAACGATGAAACGTACTGTTGTGCAGTTTTTTTAATTGGCTCAGTAGATACTGAAAATCATTGTCGATGGAAATGATCATATTAAATATATACCTGTTGAAACTGCAATCATAATTGATTTTGCGCATCAAAATATGAGATGTGTTGATGTCAGTTTGTTCAATTTACGGGACGAATTTTGGTATCCGCTATTAATATCATAGTGGAATTAAAGTATCTTCGATTATCTCGGTATTAGGTATATCTTCACCTACTGGGCATGGGAAGACTTATCAAGAGTGTATGCAAGTCAGAGCACCAGATAACACATGATGACTGGCAAGCTGATGGGTGCAACCAATTGATTCCCTCAAATGAATCCAAACATCTGAAATAGTTAATATGATCGTTAGACGAAGGTGTCAAGGAGACTTCATGTTTCTATTATTCACTTTAAAAATTCAAGTAATGTAGACATGACAACTATTCTACCCACCAGCAAGGCTTTATTTACATCGACGAAAACCTCTATTTAAAAGGAATTTATGGTAACATAACGTCAGAAAAATTCGCAGTTACGTTCGAACAAATGGAAAAGGTAGTACAATTAATTACTTGTATGATGTTTGAATTGAGAGGTTTTCACCGGCTTTGAATTCACCCAAATATACCATGGCTAAAACTACGTTGTTTTGCAGATAGTTCGGTCCTATTTAACTTGTTTACGAAGAGCAATCGACAATATTATTCCAATATGAGTTATTCCTGTTGTTGAAGTTTGCTCAAGCACCCTGCCACTGCACTGATAAGAATTGTGAAGCGATATACTAAGAAATTGTGTTCACAATTCCTGGTCACTAAAACTCTTCCATAACGGCAAACTTCTTCCATGGCCTGCCACCGTTTAATTGTTTTGTCTGTTTACGTTGTAGGAATTTTTTTTGCTAACACTCACTTTTCGTTCCGATTGTAGTTTCCCCCTAAAAAAATTATATATGTAACTGATGTTAGGGATTTACCATACGAAGGCAAGACTTGGCGAGGACACAGTTCATATTTAGGTGGGAACTGTCTCAAAGCAAATACGGAACTTCGTGCTCCCACGAAAAAGGTTTGGCAACGAAATTGAGGCCTTTTTGGAAGCACCATCTGAAGCATTTATAATTAATTTAATTTGATATGCCACCCAGAGCTTCGATCGCATCTCCACTTGATAATCTTTTCGCGATTTGTTGACTACTCGAAGTCTAAGTCTGTGTTCGAAAAAGTTGTTTGTATTCAGCAGAGTTCATCACATTTAATCGATGCCGGATTCCGCCACATTATTAAATACCTAACATTTTCATATTATTATCAAGCTAATAAAATGGCTATTTAGCCACAATGATCGAACAAAGTATCTACGTGATGAAATGTTTCAATTTCAGTTCGACGTTTACAGGTTCATGAGATTAAGTGGAACTGTTTGGCACACATTTGATTAAAAAAATGCAGTGCCTTCTGCAGAGTCGTGTGTACGTTGGAATGACATAATAGTTTTGGCGTATGTAACAAGCACATAAAGTTGAACAGAATTGCTCAGAGGAAGCCGCATGTCCCAGTTCAGAGATTTACTGAAGGGTAGCACGCAACCTTTGCAAGTGAAGAGGGAACGGGGGAGATTTTCGTTTATCACGCCTGGACCTCTAGGTTTATTGTCCAAGGGGAGGCACATGTAAAGTATCATAGGTTTACCAATGAGTGTCATACAATTTATGTCTAGATGTGAGCTGTGTATCCGCTCGTCGTGGCCCTTACAACTGTAGCGCCCTGCTAGAGGCTCTGGGCGGCACTGCTGGGGCTGGACAGCGGTAAGCCGGCGACGTGGCGGCAGGGGGCGGCCATCACAGCAACGGGAACAGCGGCAACAACAATGCGACCGAGAGAGAGATAGTGCTGCTGCTGGGTGGCGGAGAAGATGCCTGTATGTAACAATTGCAGCAGTATTGTATTAATCAACGAACATAAAATCCAGAACAGAACAAACAAAGAACACAACAAGCTCCTTAGAAATGTGGGAAGTGGGGAATAACATCCCTACCTTTGGAGGTATTGGCCACACCAGAACCTGATGCTCTCAACTACTGGGGAGAGCCATCTAGCGGCCCACATCGACACTACACCAACACTTACCCTTGGGGCGTTTAAAGGGAACATCCAGTGCAGGGAGGATGTGTGCTGCTCCAGGGCTCCACCTATTCAACACGGCACCCATCAAACAATATTATCAGAGATTGCAGGAAATGAAATTGTATTGAAAAGTATTTTGTCGTCCCAACCAAGGTGCCCAAATAGCTGAGGACCAACATAAGAAATATAATACATATTTATCTGCATAATCGATGGTAATATGAAGGGCATTTGCATGATGGACACATGATCCCCGAAACGTGTAGCCCCGAACTGTGAGTTTTATCGACTGTAAATGTTTAAATGTAGTTGAAAAAACACGATGACGTTTTAGAGGGTTAGAATCGTGCAAAACTGGTTGCATTGGCCGACTAGTTGCATTGGTCGATTACTTGCATTGACCGACCAGTTCCTGTGGCCGCCTAGTTGTTATGACCACCTAGTTGCTGCGATTGACTAGTGGCCGTGGTCGCTAGTTGCAGTGGCCGACTAGTTGGTGTGGCTGACTAGTTGTTGTGGCAGCCTGGTTGTTGTGTCCAACTAATTGTTTTTGCCGACTAGTTGTCGTGGTCGACTAGTTGTCATGGCCGGCTAACTGCTATGGCCGTCTAGTTGCTATGGCCGACTAGTTGATGTGGCAAACTAGTGGCTGTGATCGCGTCGTTGCTGGAACGAATTAGTTGTTATGTTATGGTAAAGTTTTTCAGGTTGTTATAATTCAGTTAGAATGCAAGGTAGGAATGATTAACCAGTGTTTTTAAAATATTATTGGAAGAAACAAGTAACATGTCAACGAGTAAACTCTCAATAGAGCACTGAACATTGATTGTAATATAACGGACACAACGAAACAAAAGTGTAAAAGAACAGCAAAAATGAATGTATTAGGTGTAAGACGAGCGTAGCGTAGAGTAGCACCCTACACCCAAAGGCTTCAGCTGATGGAATCTGTCTGCCTCTGTAGTTCAGGTCTGCCCCCTGAAATGATATGTGGGAGGGCCTTGTTTATGTGTATGATGAAATGATTCTCCAATAAGGGATCACTCTAACTTTTGGTCCCTCCAAAGAGGCGGGGCGTCCTAATACCTTGACCGTATTGGTAAATATACAATTTAGTCCGTCAACTAATTTACAGGCTTCTCCCATCTTTCTGTTTACAATATAAGATAACCCTGCGCTCAACAGTGTTATTGGACCTAGTCCATACGATTGCTGACACACGGAGTTCTACAAGGTGCGCAAATGGCCCTCAACTCGTCAACGTCTCCTACGTCATACGATCCACATGGGGACTACCTGTTTCTCTAAACAAACATCGGAGGGGAATTTAAAATATGCAAGGCAAGGGATTTTTTCGTGTAACTTAAGCTAGGGTTAAAAGGCCTAAGGCCTACACTGTTTCTAGGGGCCCACACTACGCAGCTGTTAACGGAGGCTGATCATAACAGTTATGACCAACTAGTTGGATCAAACCTCCTAACTCTGGATCAAACCTCCTAATTCTGGATCGAACCTCCTAATTCCGGATCAAACCTCTTAATTCTTGATCAAACCTCCTAATTCTTGATCAAACCTCCTAATTCTAGAACAAACCTCCTAATTCTGGATCAAACCTGCTAATTCTGGATCAAACCTCCTAATTCTGGATCAAACCTCCTAATTCTGGATCAAACCTCCTAATTCTGGATCAAACCTGCTAATTCTGGATCAAACCTCCTAATTCTGGATCAAACCTCCTTATTCTGGATGAAACCTCCTAATTCTGGATCAAACCTCCTAATTCTGGATCAAATTAGTTAATTCTGGATCAAACCTCCTAATTCTAGATCAAACCTCTTAATTCTGGATCAAACCTCCTAATTCTGAATCAAACCTCCTAATTCTGGATCGAACCTCCTAATTCTGGATCAAACCTCTTAATTCTGGAACAAACCCCCTAATTCTGGATCAAACCTCCTACTTCTGTGCTCTGTTACCGTGCTACAAAAAAAAACTTTTTTGTCTGTTACGCCCGTGGTTTTCTATCTCACATAGACCCACCCACACCTCCTCATTATTTGCTATTCAGCTAATTAGGCTTTGAGTTGGAATAAGCAATCCTTACTAATAACTATGTAAAAAATTATATTATACATCTTATGTCATCAGGATTTGATGAATATTTATTATGTATTTCAGACCTACCTTGATAGCATGTATCGTCACATGTTACAGTGAGCTGGGCTCACATTTTCAGCTAGGATATTACAAAGTTACAAGTGCTTAGCTTGTCATTACACTTATTTTAGAACTGTGTTTTAATTTATTGTTCAACAAGAATAACACACCACTCGTGAACGATTTTTGTTTTTCTCGCATCTTTATAATGATTTTTTTCTCAGTTTTCCATTTTCTCGGTGACCTTCTGTCTCACACAGACCCACTCATATCGGCGCATTCTTTGCTACCCAATGAACTAGGCTGTTTCGGTAGAAGTCGTGTTCGTATGTTCAGATTTGGAAGTAAGACGCCTCCCTACCACTCGTGCACAGCTCCAATTACTCTGTTACAAGTTCTTAGCTTTTCATTTCACCTATTTTAGAAATTACTATGGATAAATTTATCGTTCCCAAAGAATAACATACCATTTCTGTATGAATAAGCTTTTTTATAATTTTATTATTTTAAAGTTGTTGTTGCCTAGTAATTGTTGTGGCCATTTAGTTGTTGTGGCCATTTAGTAGCTGTGAACAACAAATTGATGTGGTCGACTAGTTTTTGTGGCCATTTAGTAGCTGTGAATAACAAATTGATGTGGTCGACTAGTTGTTGTGGCTGGCTTGATGCAGCGGCGTTTTAATTGTTATGGCCGACTAGTTGTTGAAGCCTCCTAGTTGCAGTGCCCGTTTAATTGTTGTGGCCGACTAGTTGCTGTGGCCGCCTAGTTGCTGTGGCCGCCTAGTTGCTGTGGCCGCCTAGTTGCTGTGGCCGCCTAGTTGCTGTGGCCGCATAGTTGCTGTGACCGCCTAGTTGCTGTGGCCGCCTAGTTGCTGTGACCGCCTAGTTGTTGTGACCGCCTAGTTGCTGTGGCCGCCTAGTTGCTGTGGCCGCCTAGTTGTTGTGACCGCTTAGTTGCTGTGACCGCCTAGTTGCTCTGGCCGCCTAGTTGCTGTGGTCGCCTAGTTGTTGTGGCCGCTTAGTTGCTGTGACCGCCTAGTTGCTTTGGCCGCCTAGTTGCCGTGGCCGCCTAGTTGCTGTGGCCGCTTGGTTGTTGAGGCCGCTTGGTTGTTGTGGCCCCTTTTTTGCTCTGACCACCTAGTTGCTGTGGCCGCCTAGTGGTTGTGGCCGCTTAGTTGCTGCGACCGCCTAGTTGCCGTGGCCGTCTAGTGGCTGTGGCCGCCTAGTTGCTGTGGCCGCTTGGTTGTTGTGGCCGCTTGGTTGTTGTGGCCGCTTGGTTGTTGTGGCCGCTTGGTTGTTGTGGCCCCTTATTTGCTGTGACCGCCTAGTTGTTGTGGCCGCCTAGTTGTTGTGGCTATGTCCGACGATTTTTAAAATGATAAATTGTACAAAAGTCGCCACAGCTGTTCTTAGCAAACAATAATAGTAAACATGTTGAAGGCGCATCATAAGAGTTGTAATTAAACAGATATTGACAACTCATAATACGTATTAATTTCCATGCTCGTTCCAGTTGATTGGTGCCCGGTGGGGGATTTTTGGAATGAACATTGCGACGGCTTCTCATGGTGATCTTTCTTGAGGTTCATCCCTCCCACAAAGGCAGAACGGCCTAAGTTTGGCATCGGTATATTGTCATAAATTATTTGCTAAATGGCGGTAAAATCGTTATGTAAGTAGGATAGTGTTGAAACGATTCACCGCAGCATGGAAGTGTAATGTTCAGTTCATTAAGTAGTTCATATTGTGAAAATTAATTAGTAAATAACATGGTGTTATGCTACCCTGCCAAATTGACGGTTTGAGGGGCGCGCGTCGAGGAGACGCTGCCGCTTCTTGCCTGTCCTGCAGTTCAGACGAAGTGGACAATCCTGGGTTATGGGCGTGCGTACAAGGCTCCGCCGCAAACAGGTGACATTAGTTACCTCACACGAAGACACCACCGGAATACCAATTCGTAAAGTATACCATACGATTGGGTAGTCTAGACGTTACCTGATAACAGGTAGTATAGACCAACCTCTATCTTTAGGTTCGAAGACAAATTACAGTCTTATGTTGTCTTTGTAGATACAATGTGCCAAAGAACGCTGTTCTCGAATTAAGAGATTATTTAACCCTCGCACAAAGCAGTAAGTCCTCATATGCCAGTTTACAGAAATATGTTTAGTTTAAGTGGTAAACTGCGCCACTAGAGAAATTGAAGTAGTGATAGCGCGTAGACCTATGGAAGATGAACCTATGGAAGTGTCTAGCAGTCGAGAGATTTTTCCTCATGTAGACGGTAATGTTAGAGTTAGGTAAATATTGACACCCTCTAAATTACTTTGCCCATCAAAGGAGAACAAAATGATTACCTAATGTTTCCACGTCCAAATTTATTTTGTTTATTTATTAGTTAGAAAGAATGCGGGGCAATTGATTACCCTCGGTGATTGCCATACCAGGCTGTGACGTCATCTCGAACGTCCTGATTGAACGCGGCACATTCACGGCTCTACAAGAGAGGGTAGAAGGGTTATGACTTGTCTATTTCAGTTCTTGTCTAAGAAATCCAAGTGAATATTATAGAATGAGCAAGCATACAGGCATAGCATGCACAATGAGGGGGGTATAGTGTCTGTTATATCTTTCGAAACAATTAAGACAACAGCTACGGCCGTTAATAATGTAAAATAGACGACAAAATAAAACATCCATTAATTTGAAATGATCGGTCGTTTTTGGCTCCATCAGGCCGTATCGTGGAGCCGTCTTCGACACTCTCAGTCGGTTAGTGCTCTATCAGGCCGTATCATGGAGCCGTCTTCGACACTCTCAGTCGGTTAGTGCTCTATCAGGCCGTATCATGGAGCCGTCTTCGACACTCTGAGTCGTTTCTGGCTCTATCAGGCCGTATCGTGAAGTCGTGTTCGACATTCTGAGTCGTTTTTGGCTCCATCAGGCCGTATCATGGAGCCGTCTTCGACACTCTGAGTCGTTTCTGGCTCTATCAGGCCGTATCGTGAAGTCGTGTTCGACACTGTGAGTTGTTTCTGGCTCTATCAGGCCGTATCGTGGAGTCGTGTTCGACACTCTGAGTCGTTTCTGGCTCTATCAGGCCGTATCGTGGAATCGTGTTCGACACTCTGAGTCGTGTTGACTTTTGTTTTCTTAGTTCACTGTGAATGCTCTCACGCTTTCCATACAACTTAATCCGATTGAACCGAAATGGTACAAGAATTAGAACAAAATAATACACATGAAAGCAGATCCAAAGAAACTACCTCGAATGATGCGTGTGCATGCGATGACTGGAATGAGGTGGCACATGACGACATCGATATTTTTTTACGAATAAATTCCATCATATAAACATATTTTTGATGTATAATGCTTTATCGCTTCATTCATTTATTAATGAAGACCACACAAACTCGAGAACATGTAAATAATGCGACCTAAAGCATGATCACATGACGACCTAATGCATGATCACATGACGACCTAATGCATGATCACATGACGACCTAATGCATGATCACATGATGACCTAATGCATGATCACATGACGACCTAATGCATGATCATATGACGACCTAAAGCATGATCACATGATGACCTAATGCATGATCACATGACGACCTAATGCATGATCACATGACGACCTAAAGCATGATCACATGATGACCTAATGCATGATCATAGGACGACCTAAAGCATGATCACATGATGACCTAATGCATGATCACATGACGACCTAAAGCATGATCACATGACGACCTAATACATGATCACATGAAAACCTAATGCATGATTACATGACGACCTAATGCATGATCACATGATGACCTAATGCATGATCACATGATGACCTAATGCATGATCACATGACGACCTAGTGCATGATCACATGACAACCCAATGCATGATCACATGAAAACCTAATGCATGATCACATGATGACATACTGCATGATCACATGACGACCTAATGCATGATCACATGACGACCTGATGCATGATCAAATGACAACCTAATGCATGATCACATAACGATCTAATGCATGATCACATGACAACCTAATGCATGATCTAATGACGACCTAATGCATGATCACATGACGACCTAATGCAAGACCACAAGACGTTTTCTTACAACATTGCAACGCGATGAGCATTAGGCGGCTGGCGTCAAGGTAGTAAATGTTGGCTGCTTATACTGATCAGCAGGAGAATAGTTCCATTGAACCACCCGAGCATAGTTGCACTGATCCACCCGAGCATAGTTGCACTGATCCACCCGAGCATAGTTGCACTGATCCACCCGAGCATAGTTGCTCTGATCGACCCCAGCATAGTTGCACTGATCCACCCGAGCATAGTTGCACTGATCCACCCGAGCATAGTTGCACTGATCCACCCGAGCATAGTTGCACTGATCCACCCGAGCATAGTTGCACTGATCCACCCGAGCATAGTTGCACTGATC
>SDVV010041328.1:0-10449 GCA_016164225.1 Gammarus roeselii | reverse complement strand
GAGATATGTACGCACCCTAGTGCGTACAGGTAGCATCAAGATTAATACGTCAGCGGCCACACGGGCAAACTGAGCTCTGAAAGCAACGCAACACAACACAATATTTACAGCTACGCGGTTTAGTTGTATAAATACAATTTATTCACTTAGGTAAGATAAAGACTCGGATGCAACGAAACGAATCCTCGCCTCCAACAACTTAGAACCTCGTCAGTTATATATGTCCAAACGTCAGTGCGCTCAGATAGCATCGTCGTAACCGGTACAAGGTTCACGGCTACACGGACTAAGTCAGCTCCGGCAGCAACGCAACACAATGCTCACCCTCGGGTTCCCGAAACCCCTGGTCCTCGAGTCCCGCGGATCCCACGAGTACCTCCGAGTACCTCTCCCTGGGTCACCTTGTCTCAACCAACCTCGTTACATATAATAATAATGATAACAAATTCAAAATTTATCACCATGAAAAAAGGGCAGAAAAAAATAATAGAGCCCAAGCAAGAAGAAATAATAAAATACTAAAATAAAGTGTTAATGATCTATAAAATGAATAATCATCCATCCACCCCAAGCAAGTTGATGGAGAGTTTGATAACGGATAAAATTACAGAATTCTTTGAAGCAAACAAATTGATTGGCGACTCCCAGCATGGCTTTAAACACAACCGTTTCTGTCTTACAAATCTGCTACTCTTTTCAGAAATACAATTGAAATCCACGACACAAAATCTCCAATCAATATCATTTACCTCAACTTTCAAAAGGCTTTGATGAAGTCCCCCACAAGCACCTAATTAGTAAATTGCACAACATCGGTATTTGAGGTGAGCTCAACAACTTGATAAAATGCTGGCTTACGGACAAACGGCAGTGAGTTTTACTTAACGGAACTTCCTCCTCCTGGGGTAATGTTACAAGCGACGTGCCTCAAGGATCCGTGTTAGGGCCAGTTCTCTTTATAATATTCACTAACGATCTCGATAGCAGCGTATTCTCAAACATTAGCAAGTTCGCAGACAATTACTAATATCGGAGGAAAAGTGCAAACTGAACTAGAGTGTCAGCAGATCAAACTTGACTTGAACAAAACTGTTGATTGATCAGAAAAGTGGCAAATTAAATTCAATGTAGACAAATGCAAAGTTGTGCACATAGGTATTCACAACCTCATACACGAATATTCAACGTCCGGAAAGACGCTCTTCCCGTCCCCGAAGAGAGAGATTCAGGTGTCATCATTAGTAACGACTTAAAAAGCATCAAGCAATGTAACGATGCTGTCAAGAAAGGCAACAAAATGCTAGGTATGATATCCCGCACTATCTCGTACAAAAACAAACACTGTATGCTCAAGTCATTTAATACATTTGTTAGACCGCATCTCGAGTATGCAGTTTAATTCTGGTCTCCATTCCTTAGAAGAGACAATAATAAACTTGAGAATGTTCAACGTAGAGCTACCAAACTCATCCCCTCGCTGCCGAATAAATCGTACGAAGACAGGCTACGTGAACTCAATCGTTATTCGCTAGAGAAACATCGAGTCAGAGGCGACATGATCGAAGTGTGGAAGATTATAAAGGGTTAGGGAAACGTCGAACGAGCGAGCCTTTTCACTGTAGATGCAAACAGAGTGACTAGGAACAATGGATACAAAATCGTTGGGAAACGTTTCTCACTCGACATCGAAGATTGGAACAAACTTCCAGCGGAGGCTGTGAACAGCAATACAATCGAAATGTTCAAGTCGCAGCTCGATACGTTCTACATGAATCGCCGATAGATAGCAAAGCTGTTCCCTTTCCTGTTGTTATAAAAAACAGAAATGGCACACGAAGCTAACTTAGATGTTCTACTTCAGAACTAATCCTCTTGCTATCAAAAGGCAACCTAGATTGGGTCAATAAGCCTCTTAGACGTTCTACTTCAGAAATAATCCTCTTGCTATCAAAAGGCAACAGTTTGGGCCAATAGGCCTGTTGTTGTCTTCCTATACTTGTGAACACTTGTGAAAAGGCTACGCGTCACAAGGTTCATAGCCACGCGGTCTAGCTCAACTAAAATAAACCTCCAAAACACACAAATTGCCCAGCTGCGCGGGTCAAGTCGGTTACAAAAATTACGTATGGTCCGTGCACGCACCAGCGAGCACAAACTTGAGATGACATAAATTGCGGATAGTGAAGAGAAAAGAAAGAGCAAGTCTATCGTGGGTTTAAAAACTGCTCAGATTGTTGACATCACACTTATTGTTTAAGGGGATAGAGTAGGAGCGGGGGAAGGGGGGGGGGGAGGGCAGAGGTCCCTAGTGTCCCAAAAGAACCAGATTGGTCCCGAAAAGCAACCCAAGTTCCCTGAGCTATCCGGGTCCCTCGAGTCCCCTCGTCCCAGCTCATCTCGGCTTGTCTCGACTCGTCGCACCCAATTCGACTAGCCTCAACGTGTTTCGACGCACCTCGACCAGCCTTGACGCAGTTCTCCCCCTCTGTGCCGGCAATCCGTGGACTGTAATAGCTACTCGTTCTACTCAAGCATTTCACAAATAAACTTTCATCTGAGTAAAGGTAGATTTTACAGCGTGGGAAGGGGAAACAGGGGTCCCAGGGTTCAGAGAGGCCTCAAGAGGGTCCCAAAATTTCTCATGAAGGTCCCAAAGGGTCTAAAGGGTGTCCCGAAGGGCCCCAGAAGGGTCTTTCAAAATCCACCTGGTAGTAGTAGTAGTCGTTGTTGCTTCCATTTTCCACCGGAGTCCCAACGCGAAGTTAATGCAGACTCCCCCGTAGGGTGATTGGAGAGTGGCGAAGTAGGTGCAGCGTAGATTAGGAGTAGGTTCAACTTAGATTCGGAGTAGTTTCAACGTAGACACAGCAGGCTCAACACAGTTACAGAGCAGGTCTAAAAAAGTAATATAAAGTAAACGTAGATATAGAGTAGGTCCAACACATAGTTACCGAGTAGGTTCGGCGTAGGCATAGAGCAGGTTCAACGCAGATACCGAGTAGGTCTCTGCGCTAACAATTTTTTTTTCACAAGCATTATGGTGTTGGAGTGGAGTGGCAGAGGTGTCTCTGGTCCCAAAAGAGCCCGACGAATCCCGGAAGGTCCCCCTAGTCCCCCGAGCTCCCCGGGTCTCCTCGTCTTAGCTAATCTCGGCTTGTCTCGAATCACCTCGGACAGTCTCGGCTCGTCGCGCGACCAACTCGACTCGCCTCAACATGCTTCGGCTGATCTCGACGCACCTCGACCTGCCTCGACTAGACCCTCGCCCCCTGCGCCAGCAATTCGCGGACTGCAACGGTCAACAGTATCTCTCAAGCACTCCACATGTATACATTTTTCTGTCTAATACATGTACAAAGTAGGTTCAACTTGGGTACAGAGTGGGTTTAACGCATAGTTACCGAGTAGGTTCGACGTCGGCACAGAGTAGGTTCAACGCAGATACAGAGTAGGTCTCTGCCCTAACTTATTTATATCACTCAAGCATTTTGGGGTTGGAGTGGGGTGGCAGAGGTGCCTCGGGTCCCAAAAGAGACCGACAAATCCCAGAAGGTCGCCCAAGTCCCCCGATACCCCTCGTCTCAGTTCATCTCGGCTTGTCTCGAATCATTTCGGCCAATCTCGGCTCGTCGCGACCAACTCGATTTGATTTGATTAAAGCCTCATTTCCACCGGAGCCTCAACGTGGGTCTTAATAGGCTCCTCCATAGGGCTCGACGATCATGGATTCCAGTAGGCTCGCACGCCTCGGCACGCCAGCAGAACAACGTCGTCAAAGTGAGAACATTTTGAAGATTTCAGTTGTGTCAGACGCACGCTGGTGGGCACAAGAAAAATGTTTAGACAAAATGGATCTCCGCCTTCAATCATTTAGAACTTCAAGAGTAATATGTATGCACGCCAGTGCGCACAGGTAGCATCGTCGAGATTAGTGCAAGGTTTACGGCTACACGGGCAGAGTCAGTTTCGACAGCAACGCAACACAATATCTACAGCTACGCGGTCTAGTTGTATAAGTACAATTTATTTATTCAGGTAAGATAAAGACTCTGATGAAACTAAACTAATCCTCGCCTCCAACTTCTCAGAACCTCATGAGTAATATGTTCACACGCCAGTGCGCACAGATAGTATCGTAGAAATTGGTACAAGGATTACGGCTACACGGACAAAGTCAGCTTCAACAGCAACGCAAATGTTTACAGCTACTCGGTCTAGTTTGTTTTTAGTACAATTTATTTATTCAGGTAAGATAAAGACTCAAACAAAACGAGTCCCCGCCTCCAACCTCGCAGAACCTCGTAGGTATTATGTACACACGCCAATGCGCACACATAGTATCGTCGAAATTGGTACAAGGTCTACGGCTTCACGGATCAGATCAACTTCAACCGCAACGCTCCACAAGGTTTATAGTTACGCGGTAATGGTCAACAACAGAAATTACACTAGGTCCGCGCACGCGCAAGCGAGCACGGACTGAAAAAAACTTATTCATAAAATTACAAGCAGGAACTCTCACACAAGTACAATAGCATTACTCTTTTAAATTGTGGATCGTTAAGAGGAAAGAAAGGGCAGGTTCATCGTGGGCAGAAAAACTGCTCAGATGATGGACATTATACTTCTTGTTAAGGCGTAGAGGTCCCTCGAGTCCCAAAGGAGCCCGATAAGTCCCGGAGGATAACCCATGTCCCCCGTTTCCCCGGAGCTCCCCTGGTCCCTCGAGTCCCCTCGTCTCGGATCATTTCGGCCAGTCTCGGCTTGTCGCACCCAAATCAACTTGCCTCGACATGTTTCGACTGTTTTCGACGCACCTCGACCAGCCTCGACGCGGCTCTCCCCCTCTGCGTCAGCAATGCCGTGGACTGTAATAACTAATTTCTCGACTCAAGCACTCCACATTTATACATTGCTCTGTGTATGGGTTTTACAGCATTGGGAGGGGGGAACAGAGGTTCCAGGACGCAGAGGGGCCTCAAGAGGGTCCCACAGTTTCTCAAGAGGGTTCCACAGGGTGTCAAGGGTGTCCACAAGGGCCCCAGAAGAGTCCAAGTTGTCCCCCCAAACTCCTGGTTTTCCAAGTGCCCTGGGACTCCGAAACCCCGAGTCCGCGGGTCCCACAAGTACCCCCCTTCCCTGGGTCACCTTGTCTCAACCAACCTCGATATATATAATAATGACAAATGCAAAACTTATCACCATGAAAAAAAGGCATAGAAAAATAGTAGAGCCCAAGAAATAAGAAATACTATGATAGAGTATTAATCTATATAATGAATAATCATCCATCCACCACAAGCAAACTAGATTCGCTTCAACATGTTTCGACTGACCTCGATGCACCTCGACAAGCCTCGACCCCTCTGGGCTAGTAGCGCTTTTCTTTTTTCTCGGTCTACAATAACCTAATCAATGTACGCGAAACCCTCGGTGCAATTCGGGCTTCAATCCTCTTTGCAATCTGTGAAGACCTAATTTCTCACGTCTAACTAGTTGGCTTTTCAGGGCGCTGTGCTCCACTGATGATGGCTCCCTCTCGGGCGGGCGTATCGCCAACTGTCAATGCTTCGTGGGAGGTCACAGAATTTTCAGGCCACATTACTTTCGTCTCTGTGGTGAGCAGATCATGTCGGGAAGCTGAATCTGCCAAATTGTAATCATTGAAGGTGTAATGATGTTGTCCTGTCTGCAGCCCAGGTGAAGTGCGATGCAATACAACGAATGATAAATCGATGCAAGGAGTCTATTTTAAGCCGCTATACGTGGTACTTCCAGCTTAGCTTCTGGTCGAATATTACTTCTAGAAAGTACTAGTAGTAGTTGCTTTTTTTTTACCGGAAACTCAACGAGAAGGCAACGCAAGCTCTCCCGTAGGGCACGAAGATCTGTCAATTCTGGTAGGTTCTCACACCTTTGTGTGCCAGCTTAAATTTGGACTTCACCTCAATGTGTCAGGGGTAGTGCGTCCAGGAACGGGGTCACACAGATTCATAGAGTCCGATGTGTTTTCCGAAGGCGATTAGTTTCTTTTCCGGCAGGCTGCTTCTGTGAGCCGGCGATGAAGGTTGCACAGGGGCTTCAGGCTCGTCGGACTCCTGCGAGTGCATTACCATCCGCAGGCAAGTGTTTCACACTGATTGCCCGCTTGGTGGCAACAGAAGCATTGTGGTGCGTTCGCTCCCATGTCCACGTTCATCATGTGGTTGAGGGTTATCCACGTGTGTCCCGTGCATAAACGGATAATGAACACTTGGTCTATCTATAGGAAAAATGGGTGTCCCACTCTCCTACGGATGGTTCAACTGCAAGCATCTTTCATCCACTCAGTTGCCAAAAGTCGTTCCATAGTGATGTTATACGTGAGTTGACTGGGAATCAGTCTGGGTAATGTATGGAGATTAACTGCTCTTGATGGGCTGACACCCGATTAGCGAGGGAATCTGCGCACGTGTGCAGGGATCCAGCAGAACTCGACCGCTTGACTCGCCTCGGACATCGTGAATAGATAGTGTTGCATTTTCCGAAGGGCAGGGTGATCATATTGCAGAGTTTTCAGCTGGGTGAGAGCAATCCGACTGTCTGACAATTTAACATATTTGGGGTCACTTTTTGCAATGGAGATGGCCAATTCGAGTGGGTGCAGCTCTGCAGAGAATACAGAGGCCTTCTAGGGTAGGGTTGCCGAACGTGTGGTCCCTTCGCACACGGAGGCAGCTCCCACTCCGTCCGAGGTTTTGGAGCCGTCAGTTTATGTACGGCGGTGCTCAGAGTATTGTTCCTCAAGAAGTTTCGAGAATTCTTGGCGGTACGTGTTGGTTGGAGTCGTTGTTTTAGGGTACACTTGCAAATCTAGGTTGACCAGCGGTGGGCTGATCATCCACGTTGGTGTGTTGATTTGAAGAATTCGATTTGAGAATGAAGGCTTGATTACCTTGCGATTGATGTTCAGCGGGTCAGTAAGTTGTTCAGGCGTAGGGAAGAGGGTGGGCACATATTCTTCTTAGCTGCTAAGAGGCGTTTATCGAGAACGTTGGTTACGCCGTTAAGTGCTGGGCTACTGATGAAGCTCCTGGTCTCGAAGTTGTATTGTAGCGAAAGTTTGTTTCTCCGGAGTGGAAGAGGGAGCTCGTTAGCAAGCACGTTCAAGGATTCGATGGGAGTGGAACGGAACGCGCCTGTTGTGATACGCCGAGCGTTGTTTACGATGATGGATAACGTTTCATGAGTGGTTTCGGCTGTCGAACTGTAAACAACGGCTCCGTAATCAATGTGCGAGCGTATTATTGTTCTGAATAGCGTCATGCCGGTTTCCATATCGGCTCCAAATTTCAAGCAGGTTACCGAGAGGATAAGTCCCGTTGCCTTATTGCAGCGAGCCTCCAGAGTCGTAATATGGGGTCGCCATGTGAGTTTAGGGTGTCACACAAGACCCAGGAACTTCATTGATTCTTCGTATATGAGGGATGTGTTATGCAACATTAGGTCTGGTTACAGGTGTAAGGCGGGCAATAGGGGTATAATGCATGCCTTTAGTTTCAGAGGGCGGGATCGGGATTCGTTTAAGGGAGACCAGTTCCCGACTAGGTTTAGATATTTATGGAGTTCATGTTCAATTGTTAAAAGGCTAGAATGCCTGTGGCTTATTTATAGATCGCCCACGTATAGTGATGAAAGCAGTCTTCTGTCACGCGGAAGAATATCTGCTAGCTGGTTAATTTTAATGAAAAAAAGAGTTGACACTGGGGACGCTTCCCTGAAGGATGCCCATTTCTTGCGGATACGATGGTGACACGGTGTCGCCGACCTTGACCCTGAAGGTACGATTTGCAGAAATTTTGTGGATAAAACGTGGTAGGTAGCCCCTCAGGCCTTTGCGGTAGAGATCCTTCATGATTCCGTAGTGTCGTATGCATTTTTTAAACGTCGAAGATCATGGAAACCAACCACATGTTCAACTCGGACGAAAGCCCGTCTTATGTCAGATTCCAGTCGTACAAGGTGGTCCGTTGAGGAGCGGCGCGAGCGGCTGCCGCACTGGAAATTGTTAAGTCCTGTGTGCATTTGAAGGTAGTCTACAAGGCGTGAGTTAATCATTCTTCCCATAGTCATGCAGAGGACGCTGGTTAAGGCAATGGGGCGGTAGGTACGTGGGTCACCGTGGAATTTCCCAGGTTTGGGTCTTGGGATAATTACACATTCCCGTCATTGATCGGGGAAAAATGAGTTTGCATTCATTGTGTTGAACACTTTTATCAAGTTCTCATGGGCGCCATTTTGGAGATTTTTGATGAAGTTGATTCGGCACGGGTGAAGTTTCACGTGTATGGTCTATAGCGCACTGTTATTCATGAAGGATTTTTTTTTATTGAAGGCCTCTTCGTTTGTCAAAGAAAAGTTAAGATGTTCACTTTCCCACTATTTCCTTTCCCGTTGGAAAGCAGCAGTGTAGTTTGTTGATTGGGATATCTGGCTGAAAGTCTGAGCTAGTTTATTCGCGCTTTCCTCGTGGGAAGAATAAATTCTGCCTCCGTCTGGAGGAATGTGGATAGGTCGCTCGGGCTTTCCTTGGATACGTCGGATTTTTTACCACACATGAGAGAGGGGGGTGTTTCGGTTAATAGTGCTGACAAACAGAGTCCAGCTTTCTCCTTCTTTTTCCACTCGAAGTTTCCGGTATACGGCAGATGCCTTTTTCCACGCTACTTGGTTCCTGGGGGACTGTGCACGTCGGTAGGCAATGTACAGCGTTTCACGCCTGTCTCTTGCTCCTTGTACCTCTCGGCACCACCACGGTTTCAGAAGAAAGATTGTAGGTGAATATTGGGAGATACATGCGGCAGCTGCAGCTTGAAATTTCTCGTATAGAAATTTCAAGCTGTCCAAGCAACCACCTGAGCAATTGCACTCAGCAATTGGCGTTGGAGAGCGGACATGGCTCATTACCTGTCACAGGGATATTATTCAGCCTTGTCAGCATATGGGGTAAGGGGTCCAATGTTGACGCACCCGGCCCTATGTTGACGCAACACCCATACACAAAAACAGAGGAAACGGTTATAAGCAGATTAAATCTGATTGCAGCTAAAATAAGTGATACATAACTTATTTTAGCTGCAATCAGATGTAATCTGCTTTTAACCGTTTCCTCAGTTGATTGTTTTTAGGTGTTGTGTCAACATAGGGCCGAGTGACGCAGAGCCATCATCAGTGGAGCTCAGCGCCTTGAGAAGCCAACTAGTTAGACGTTGAAAATTATGTCTTCATAGAGAGTAGAGGTGTTTGAAGCCCGAATTACAGATGATTTCGCGTACATTCATTGGTTTATTGTAAACAGAGAAAAATAAAAGAAATAGTGGGGAATAAATGTACATGAAAGATGAATAAACAAAAAAAAATGAAAAGATGAAATAAACACAGATAAAAGATAAATGAAGATATAATAAAAATGAAAATAAGAAATAAACAAAGATAAAATAAAAATCAAGATAAAATAAACTTATAGGACAAAAAACTAAGTTGTCAAGGTAAAAGAACAGATACATAATTGCAGTTTTACCAAAACAATGAGTAGAGGTAGTAAGAGTTAACAAGGTACAAGCATAACCAGAAAATGGAAGGGAAGGAAAGATGGTGAAGTGTGAGAATTGATTTAATTTGAGCCTCATTTCCACCAGAACCTCAACGTGAGTCATAATAGGCTCCCCCGTAGGGCTCGATGATTTTGATTCCAGTAGGCTCGCACGCCTAGGTGCGCGAGGAATAAACGAAACAACGCTTTCAACATTAGAAAAAAAGTGAAAATTTTAGCCGTGTCAGACGCACGCTAGTGCGCAAAAGAAAAAACGCTTACTCGAAACGGATCGCCGCTTCCAATCCTTTAGAGCATAAAGAGTGATATGTACGCACCCTAGTGCGTACAGGTAGCATCGTCGAGACCAGTACAAGGTCAGCAGCCACACGGGCCAACCCACCTCCGACAGCAACGCAACACAGTATTTACAGTTTAGTTGTATAAATACATTCACTTATCCAGGTAAGATAAAGACTCAGATGAAACAAAATGAATCCTCGCCTCCAGCTCTTCAGAACCTCATGTTTATTATGTCCACACGCCAGTGCGCACAGATAGTATCGTCGAAACCGGCACAAGGTTCACGGCTACCCGGAAAAAGTCAGCTCCGGCAGCAACGCAACAGAATGTTCACAGGGTCTATTTTATTTATAGTACACTTTAGTAGTAGATTGACTCCAACCGCAACGCGTCACAAGGTTTTATAGCTGCGCAATCCAGGTAAACCCCAGAAACTGCGTATGGTCCGTGCACGCGCAGCGAGCACAGACTGAAGAAAAAATACCCACTCACAAAACCACCAACACGAACTCCCGCACAAATACTCCAGCGTTATAATATTGTGAATCATGAACAAGAAAGAGCAGGTTCGTCAT
>SDVV010041327.1:0-10449 GCA_016164225.1 Gammarus roeselii | reverse complement strand
GACGATAGTATAGAGGTTTACAGAGACGATAGTATTGAGGTTTACAGAGACGATAGTATGTAGGTTTACAGTGACGATAGTATAGAGGTTTACAGAGACGATAGTATAGAGGTTTACAGTGACGATAGTATAGAGGTTTACAGTGAAGATAGTGTAGAGGTTTACAGAGACGATAGCATGTAGGTTTACAGAGACGATAGTATTGACGTCTACAGAGACGATAGTGAAGAGGTTTTCAGAGACGATAGTAATGACGTCTAAAGAGACGATTGTATTGACGTCAACAGAGACGATAGTATAGAGGTTTACAGTGACGATAGTATAGAGTTCTTCAGTGATGACAGTATAGAGGTTTACAGAGACGATAGTATAGAGGTTTACAGAGACGATAGTATAGAGGTTTACAGAGAAGATAATATAGAGGTTTGCAGAGACGATAGTATAGAGGTTTACAGAGACGATAGTATAATGGCTTACAGATACGATAGTATTGAAGTCTACAGAGACGATAGTGTAGAGGTTTGCAGAGACGATAGTATAGAGGTTTACAGAGACGATAGTATTAACGTCAACAGAGACGATAGTATAGAGGTTTACAGTGACGATAGTATAGAGGTTTACAGAGACGATAGTATAGAGGTTTACAGAGCCGATAGTATAGAGGTTTACAGTGACGAGAGTATATAGGTTTACGGAGACGATAGTATAGAGGTTTACAGAGACGATAGTATAGAGGTTTACAGAGACGATAGTATAGAGGTTTACAGTGACGATAGTATAGAGGTGTACATAAACGAGAGCACAGACGTTTTCACCGCAGGCGTCAAATCGCTAGTTATATTTTTATGTTCGATTCAGGGAAGTGAAATGCAGAACACGTCTTCGTTTATAATTCTTGTATATTTTCAACACATCACACTGAATACATTGTGTTTTGCTTTCAAAAATTGTGTTCAACAAGTATTACATCTTTATACAATAGACATATCACAGGTAATTGACAGAGTTGTCGGCACGTACGTAATAAACATACAAAACTTTTGTAGCTGTTGACAACGCTGCATATCATCCGTGTCTAACGTTTGAGTACATCCGTGTCTAACGTTTGAGTACATCCGTGTCTAATGTTTGAGTACATCCGTGTCTAACGTTTGAGTACATCCGTGTCTAACTTCTGAGTACATCCGTGTCTAACGTTTGAGTACATCCGTGTCTAACGTTTGAGTACGTCCGTGTCTAACGTTTGAGTACATCCGTGTCTAACGTTTGAGTACATCCGTGTCTAACGTTTGAGTACGTCCGTGTCTAACGTTTGAGTACATCCGTGTCTAACATTTGAGTACATCCGTGTCTAACGTTTGAGTACGTCCGTGTCTAACGTTTGAGTACATCCGTGTCTAACATTTGAGTACATCCGTGTCTAACTTCTGAGTATATCCGTGTCTAACGTTTGAGTACATCCGTGTCTAACATTTGAGTAATCGCATCGACGAAAGAACAACTCATGTGCAGAAAAGATGCAATTCCATATCCTAACTTCTGACGACAAGCCACTGTATCATAAATCGTGTCTATGTTGTATTGGCCGACGTACGGGCGAAATCGCTGTAAGCTGATGTATTAATTGCACGATTTGTATAATGAGTGGCAAGTCAATTTTTTTATTCCAGTTTGAAACTATATGTGGCTCTAGCTTGCAGCCGATACTGTCTCGAAAAAAAACTATAGTCTTGTTGCAGGTTTATTCTCGACCTATTATTCATAATACGATTGCAAGTAAGCGTCAGGGGCAATAATTCCAAGCGGAGGGTGGACGCAGAACTGCATTTCATTATCACGTTTGAACTGTTGAAGAACTCGTAGCCGCATCTAAAGGGCACGGACGGCGAATCTACACTAACCACACAACATTCACTCGGCGGTGTGGACAGATGCTCTGAAACATGGCCCATAGAAGCAGGGTCAACATAGAGTACCGTTTGCAGCAAAAAGTGACGTCAGATAAATTATTTGCTGAGCCTCGAAGAAAACAAGTCGTTAGTAGGTAAAATGAAGGAGGAACTGAAGAAAATTTAGTTTCTGTCGCACAGAATCGAAGAGCAACATACATTTTTATTTTGTAAATACATTTGCGGTAGCTTTCAATTGGAAAGTTAGAGTGAAAATATTAACAAAATATAAGAGGTAGTTTTTTCTGATCTATGATCATCCTGGCGTCACTGCTTCTTTTACTCCTTGAGCCATCCGGCGGTAGAAATGCTTATTTTTGACCATACAAATCTTATTAATCATGCTCTGGAGTGTGTCTTATCGGCTGTTCTAAACTATAGTCGCGCACACAGTCATCCTTCTATATAGTATCATCAAAAATAATATACTACACCAAGGCGCACAGGCTTTCGAAAATCCTATGATTGTTGTTCGTCAGTCGATTTAGGTCCATTTGTTAGGTGGCAGCACCAACGACTCTGCTAAACCTAAGCTCATATTACCTAGCATTCATCAGTAGCTAAGATACGACGTTTAATTTCCATTGACAGCTGTTTTGAGATACAATACGGTGGCAAGAATACACGTATAGCTTTGATCCATCGGCCCATCCCCCGGAGGGCGTTATAAATTGGACGAATCAAATCGCCCCCTTGACTGCTTGTCTTGGTGTTGTTTATTGTCCTTGTTGACGCGTCTACAAACATGGCGACTACGACACTCACTCGTCTTTGGCAGACTCATAAGGCACATGCAGTTAAGCGATGATGCTACATCGAGGCGCTCCTCACTGGCTCTCATTAGTCATCAGATCAGTAGGTAGGATACGCGTCTGTGAATCCTTCACAATTATTACTCTAAACACTGTCCATTATTGGCGTATTGCGCTCTTGAAGTGACCTGGAATGTAGGTGATTATTTAGTATACTTCTACGAGCATATCGTAGGCTTCCAACAGTGCCCGTTTTAGTGATCCCAGTCAAAGAGCCTCTAACGATCCTTGTCATAGGATCCTCTAGCGATCCTTGTCATTGGATCGTCTAGCAATCCTTGTCATAGAATCCTCTAGCGATCCCAGTCAAAGATCCTCTAGCGATCCTTGTCATAGGATCCTCTAGCGATCCCAGTCAAAGATCCTCTAGCGATCCTTGTCATAGGATCCTCTAGCGATCCTTGTCAAAGATCCTCTAACGATCCCAGTCAAAGATCCTCTAGCGATCCCAGTCAAAGATCCTCTAGTGATCCTTGTCATCGGATTCCCTAGCGATCCTTGTCATAGGATCATCTAGCGATTCTTTTCATAGGATCCTCTAGCGATCCTTGTCAAAGATCCTCTAGCTTTTAGTCAAGGATCCTCTAGCAATCCTTGTCATAGGATCCTCTAGCGATTCATGTCATAGGATCCTCTAGCGATCCTTGTCATAGGATTCTCTAGCGATCCCAGTCAAAGATCCTCCAGCGATCCTTGTCATAGGATCTTCTAGCGATCCTTGTCAAAGATCCTCTAGCGATCCCAGTCAACGATCCTCTAGCGATCCCAGTCAAAGATCCTCTAGCGATCCTTGTCATAGGATCCTCTAGCGATCCCAGTTAAAGATCCTCAAACGATCTTTGTCATAGGATCCTATCGAACATAGTCAGAAAATCCCAGAAATATAAACCGCAGATTTCAATCAATCCTAGTCATAAGATCGATGTAAATCAATTCGTAAAATTTCATAAAATCTAGTCTTAGGGTCCCAGAAATCTTTGTCGTAGGATTTCACTAAACCTAGTTGTAGGATCTCAGTCATCCTACTCGTAGAATCCTAGGGATCCCAATTAAAAAAAATCTAGCGAATTTCGTACTGTGAACAAATTGATACAAGTCATCAGGATCCTGCATATGCAAATTTGGCGTACACAACTGAAAACTTGCCTCTATGACATTCAAATCTTACTAGAAAATATGCGTTCCGGAATAACATTAAATTTGATGGTACATACACAAATTTTCATAGAAAATGCTAGCTACATCGAACGCTATAGTCTGTTTGTTAGATGGCGCTAACAAGTACAAGGCACACGACGAAAAAGTACGTTACAAAAGGTTTTTAATCAATTTCGGATATTCAGCCTCGTCATCGTTACACACACTGTACGTTGATGTAGGTACAACACTGAGAAACTATTTAAATCCAGTTTATTTTTCCTACTCGTCTCAGGGTCTTCAGAATCAACAGTTCGCAAGCCAACGCAAATCAACACCGTTCATGATGTTCAGCGTTGATTAAGAACATGGATTACCGAGTAAGCCTGAATACCTTTCGTTCATTAATACATAGTCCACTCAAACTTCGCGACCAGCGGAGGAACTCATGCACCAAAGACGTAAGAACTCCGGTGGAGATGAACCCGCTTAATCTAATCTATTCTAATCTACTCAAACTGAATAGTTTTTTACCTCAGTAACATTTGACACACTTTGTAGTTAATTTCAGTTCCAGCGAGCTCAGGCAATCTCTCCCTAAGTGGAATTTTGACGGAAATGTTTCACACCTTAGTAGCAGCTTTCGTTTGGGAGCTCATGGTATGTCGTAATACACTCTTCGGAATATCTTCGTAGTGGGTAGCTACATTTCCTGTTAGCCAGCGCACTTAACTCAAAGAGAACATGTAGTCAGCGAAGTCGCAAATGATTATGTTACTCTTCGACGGTGGCTCATGAAGGTCGTGAAGTTACTTCACTCGGCTAATGGTGAAGTTGCACTCAGCGAAGACACGAATCATGAAGTCGCTTTTGCACTGAGGTTCAAAGGTGGCCGGGATGATGATGTACTTCCCGGGCGGGAGTTCGAGCCTGGCCAGCACCTCGCGGTAGTTGATGTACACACCTGATGTGCCGTCCTCGTAATTGTACATGAAGTGTTCCTTCGGCAGTGGCTGGCTTAGGTCCTCGGTCTGGGAAGAAGGACAACAAATTAGTAATTGATGGTACATCAAAGATAATAAACTTCACCAAGACGTGTAGGGTACGAGGGCTTGGGTTGATGGTACATCAAACGTAATAACGAACTACACCAAGACGCACAGGGTACCATTTTGAAGCGTCCTCTGTGAGATGGAACTGGGGTAGTAAACTAATAAATTGAGTTCTATTTGTATTTATGTTGCCGTTTCATATTCAAAATTAGCTGCCTCATGAAACATAACTGTGGCTCCTGAAAACGGAAAAGTGCAAGCTAAGTTATCTTCAATTTGAAAGGTAGTCGGTACCTACGAAAGGTAGTCGGGACCTACGAAGGGTAGTTGGGACCTACGAAAGGTAGTCGGGACCTACAAAGGGTAGTCGGGACCAACGAAATCTGACTCGACCGACGAATTGAAGTGACTGCTTTTGAAAGAGCCTGCCTAGTCATGGTTATTGTCGTTAGTAGAAGTGGACGTTTGAGAAGATAAGTGCTTTAGATTTACCCCATTGTAGGTATAAGTTCATTTGGACAATATACGTTCATTTACACTAGGACAGTTGACTTTGTTTATGGGTTGGTATGTTTAAAAACAACGTCAACATATACCAACATGTCTCAGCTATTATCACCCAATTCCTATCTTAATCTTGATGAGTTGGTGAAAGGCGCACTTGCCCGTCCTCCGTATGGCTGTAAATATCAATCTATCAGTTTTCAAATGTGTGTTTTGCTCGGTTTGAATGTCAGTTGTTTTTGACGTTACGCGACGTTAGAATTGAGCGTTATATTAAGTTCAATTGAAAATGAACCAACTCATGCATGAAAAGTTTGACCATGGCAGGCACATCATCAAAATTAAATGACAACCAATTTGGACACCGTAATCAAAAGCAATCAACTACGCCGAGGCGCGCAGGCTCTTGCTAGTTCTTTTATTCTAAGCTCGTCGGTCGGAAGCTAGTCCGTTCGCTCGATGGCAGCACCGGCAGACCTATTAAATTTAAGACAATCTCCTAACCAAGATGCAATATTTTATTTCATGTGACAGATATTTTTTGATACAATTCGGTACGATGAATCCCACTAGTGATTCATTAATCAGTGATCAACTCTAGGCTCATCACATCGAGGGTACTGAAAATCTGATCAATCCAAGCCCCACGCCTGCGTGTTTTGGTGAAGTTGATTGCCTTTGTTGTAAACACTTAACGAGATTCAACTACACTCAAATTATTTTAGTACAATGCCTACAATGAGGGTCGACTCGTAATTCTTAGCATAATCAGGCATCAAACGTCGAGCTTCTTATTTACAGAAACCCGAAAGCATTAAAACTACAGTATTTTCGGAAACACTTGCATGACACTTCACAACACAACAATAGCATTTACAACATTTTCTCATAATAACAAATAACAGGAATAAATACATTTTAATGAAAAGCAAACTATAAAGAATATTTGTACACCTTTTGTGTCTCAGTAAATAAAAAGTTTGATTTCTTTTACATGATTAGAGTAAAAAATAAATGCTGTATAATCATACTGCATGGTTGTGTTACAAATTGACCCCAATTTTAGTTAGTGGTTTTTGCCAGTGTTTTTGCATAGTGCAGATCACGATCATAGATTTGTTTGGGTGAATAAATCAAGTATTAAAGATCGGAGGGGGTCACCATTATACATCTGTGGTTAAATTGTATTCATTGTTTAATATTTGTTAGATGTTTACTCTAATACGTTTCAACGTAATAGCCATTTACTTTTTAAACCTTCAGGTTAGGATCGGGCTCTCTGCGGGGAGTTAAGCATCCCAGTTGAAACCTCCTCCGTTCAGGTCTTCCCTGTCTAACTGCATTAGCATCTACATATAAGTATATAAGTTAATAGTTATGATACAATTTGCAAGCCCTCCTTCCTCCACCGCCTTGGCATAGGGATTGGTAGCTCGTTGATCGAATGACAGTGCTTTCTTACAATTGATGATTGGCCCCCCGGCATCTAGTGTGAGTGAAACTGTCCCTTATGATGCACATATAGGTGGCCCTATCACAAGCACACAGACATGGGCAAGTCGTCTAGTCATTCGAAGTATATATGCTTCCTAATGTTATCTAAGGATAACGTTCAGAAAAGCCACACATATTTAATATTATTGTTGCCACGAATATCCTCTGCTTGGGCACTTTCTAATTGGGCTGGACTTCACACAAATATTAGGTTCCTTCACTGGATCTTTAGCTTGTATAATTTATTATTATAGAAAGGCGTGACAACACTGCAGAAAAGTTGAGCTATAACCTGAGTGAGCTGTGTTGATGTCCTCAGTGTACTACTGAGGTAAGGAAAGTGTCTATAAATTTCTATCTCTGCAGCAACCTTAACATATCATAATAAGTGTTCTACCGTTGTGAATGAAGCCTTGCTGGTAGGGTGCTGGTTGCCATGTCGTCATTACTTGAGTCTTTAACATAAATAATAATAGTCGTATCAGGAAGAGTCTCCTCGATATCTTTTGATCAATAATTCAAACAGTTGAGGATGTTGTGACTTGCTTTAGAGAATTAGAGGAAGCAAAACCTGTTGCACCCACCTTCTCGCCAGGCATTATTGCCATCTTGCGCTCAACGGTGGAACTGCTCTATACTGTGAACGTGGTAACCTTACCTTGTATATGACCAAGGCAATTTGCAGCATCTTGAGCCCCGTATCTTTTTTGGACCGCCTGTACTCCTGCATCAGGCCAATCAGGACGCTCGATTTTCTAGTCCTGCCGCCCGACTCAGTCTCAAGGTAGTCGTCTGGGTCTTCGTCATCCTCGTCAGGGTCGGCCTCTTCCGCTGTAAAATGTCCTGAATTAGGGCGGGATTGGCAGCATTTACATTCCGCAAGGACACAGGATTTCCACGTAATTGTCGATGCAGTCTCGATAAGAAGAGAACAGACTTTGAGCTGCGTAATTTGCTCTTTTTTGATAGAAAGAAATTATCTTGGATAATTACCATTTATGAACATAGAAATGGAAAATGGAGTGACACGGCTTATCCATACATACCTGTTAACAGTTTCATCTAAAAGTACAGAAACAAAAAAGAGAGGTCAAAAAAGGCCCAACGCCATGTTAGGATTTTGTATTATACCTGTATTGAGTTTTGTGTGAAATAAAATCTCATCGGCATGAGCTAAAGTAGCATTCAAAATAATTTCTCAATAATGGTTGAAATAATGATCAAATTCATAACAGTATTAAATGATACTTATAACTAAATAACAGGAATATTGATGACCTAGCTCACCCTCTTCAGGCTCCAGGATGTGAAGCCCATACTGTGGGTTAGTAGCGAACAAGTCGAAATTGTTGCGACTTCCTCCAGCGTTGTAGCCCGGCTTCCAGGCACCCTTCGAGGACCGAATCTGAGGATGGTAAAATTTCAAAAGATTGAATTGTCTTCATTCATTTATTCAAGATGAAAATTTGGGGACCTTAGATTTTCAGCTAAATATTTATCGAAAAGCAAGACAACTACAAGTCGATTTCCGTCAAGCAAAACATCAATTCAATTTCCAGTACCGACAAGTAGTGGTCAGTAGTGTAAATATAGTCCGTGAGTCCTTAACCACACTTAGAAGTCTTCTTTCCAACTAATAATCAACTGAGCTGTAAAGGGGCTTGCTGGCATCAACCTTACAACATTGGCCATCCAACGACCTTTTGCAAGCGAAATAGTAACATTGTGTTTTGTAGGCAAAAGGTTGTCAGGCAGTCATCGTAGTGGAGGTCTGGAGGGCAAGAAGGCATTTGGTATCTTGTTTGATGGACTGATGGACGAGTATATGCCTCTGAACAGGGGAGCCAGACTGTCACTGGTTCATGGTGCAAGCTGTGCCACAAGCTTGTGCCAGTCTCAGCATGTGCCGACACATTCCCCACTGTGACGCCATCTGACGGAAGAGCTTGTATACTACCTTCCTCGTCCCGGGAGGCGGGTAGCTGTCATGACGTCAGTTCCTAAGCTGACATAGGGAAAATCTAACACTCCCTGTGGGATCGAACACACAAACTCCTTGTTGCGTTTTAGCACGGACGCAAGTACACTTCGCTGCTGACGAGTCTCTAAGTGCTTGAGCTCAATTAGATTCCGACATAAGAATGTAAGGCAGGAAAAATTCAATACGGAATGAGAGGGGAAACATCTTCTTTTATTGCTAACGAGCTAATGTTACCAAGTTTATCCTGTTGCAGTCGTATGTCGCAAGCTTTATTTTAAGTAAAAAACCTTTGTGCAACAGTGCAGTTAATAAAAGCATCTGCAATCAATTATGAGTAGGATGCAGAAACAAATAATGCTACCAGCTAAATAAAATTAGGTTTGTGTAATTGCCCGCAATAGTTGCTAATCGCGGATACAGAAGAGTGCATGGGCTGTGTAGTTTGAGTTGTTGATTGTTGAGGATGTCTGGGAGGCTGTCATGCGACTGTGGGTGGCAGTGCATGGAGGCCGGTATTCGGAGCAAGAATTGCTGAATTGTTGTGGGTATTAATAATAAAGATGTGGAGGAAGTGCTAGAGGCGAAGGAAGCCAAAAATATACAGGTATGGTCGGCGTTACGACTGGGTGCCTCAAGAAGGGTGTAGTAGCGGTGGTCAAATGCCTGGTGAGGCTACTAAATCTGTGTTTGGTGTCTGGCGTGGTGCCAATTTAGTGGTGCTGTATAAGAGCGAATGAGATAAAAACTAATGCAGCATATAAAGAGGAATCAGATTTTTTGTTGTTGTTGGGAAAGTTGTACGGAAGGGAGTGCTAATCTACAGAATTGGAGGCAGTATGGATGGTGTGATTGTCAAGGAACAGTGTGGCTTCCGATGTGGAAGAGGGTGTGCAGATATGAATTTTCCAGTGAGTGAAGTTTGTGTGAATATCTAACGAAGGAAAATTATGTGTTTTTGGTCTCCAGGGATCTGGAAATAGCCTATGATAGGGCCGACAGGGAGTTTGCATGGTGTAAGCGGAAATGTTAAGAGAGGTACAGAATTTATTTGTTGTTCTCCGAGCATGTGTCAGAGCAGCGTGTGATGTGAGCGCTTGGTTCTCAGGGAAAATAAACGAACACAAGGTTGCTTGTAGTCTTCCTGGCTACTCAATCTTAACATAGATGGAGTGGTCAGGGATGTGAACGCAAGTGTATTTTTCTGGGGGATTCAGCCTCGCTTCTGTATTAGTATCAGTAGGTGCCAAAATAACTCGTTATTGCTATATTGTATAGTTAAAAAAAACTAAGAGATTGTGTTTTGAAATGCATTTTCATTGATTACGAGGATTCATTGAATGGGTTTTAAAGTAACAGCGCGAATAATAAATATGTTGGAAACCAGTATTCCCTTCATGCACCGGTATGTATCCTCTATGTATGCGCGACGTCATGCGAACCAAGCTTATTGCTTGTCCAATGTGTAATTTTAATTGAAGAAAATGTAGAAAATTTCCAGGAGACAAAGAATGGATACATAT
>SDVV010041326.1:0-10449 GCA_016164225.1 Gammarus roeselii | reverse complement strand
CCCCCTCCCCCCACCCACGACCATCCCGACAGCGGGATGCCAAGGGCGAGAAAGCACATCAGAGCAGCGTTAAAATCAACCTTTCACAACCATTCTCCACTCACGCCTGTTCATTGCACGCTCTCGCGCCACCTCCACACTCATGTCTCTCCTTCTTAAAGCCTGCTTCACACCATCCATCCACCCAAACTTCAGTCTACCTCTAGCCCTGCGAACACTCGCCTTTACATTCATCACCCTTTTCACCAATCTCCCTTCATCCATCCTCTCCATGTGCCCTAACCATCTCAGAACACGCAAATCCACTCTGTCCTCCAACTTCTTCACCATCCCTGTTCTGATTCGAACCACGTCGTTGGTGATCCGGTCTCTCAGCGTTACTCCAGCGATGCTCCTCAACATTTCATCTCGAAAACATCCAACCTTCTTCTATACTCTGCTCTCACCCCAAGTCTCAGCTCCGTAGAGCACAGTTGGGTTAACAACACCTTCATACAGCCCTCCCCTTGCTTTGATACCCAACGTCCAACAGCTCATTACACTCTTCAGTGCACCCAACACTTTACACCCCTCCTTCACTCGCGCCTTCACTTCAGTTTCCACTAGTACAGTTATCTCCACATGGGAGCCCAGATACTTAAAACACTGAACTTCCTCCAAGAGCTCTCCATTTAGGGTGACACTAATTTTGCTCGCATCGACAGTCCTCGAGCATCTCATTACTTTACTCTTACCCACGTTCACTCGAAGCTTCCTCCTCGCACACTCTACCAAACTCAGACACTAGCCCACATAGCTTCTCCTCCGAATCCGCAACCAGGGCCGTATCATCAGCAAATAGCAACTGGCTTCCAACAGTTCCAAGCCACGACCCAGCACACTTGCGTTCAACTCCCTGACCACTCCATCCATGTAGAGGTTGAACAGCCAGGGAGACAATCAATAATGGATAGGTACTAATTAAAAGGAACAAGAATAAGTAGCTACACTCGTTCATTTAGGTCAAGTTGATAGCAATCAGCACTAGACAAGTGTGTATACAATCAATGATGTCTAGCTACTAATGAATCAGAACACGAATAAGTACACTCATACCTTCAAGTCAAGTTGATGGCAATCAGCACTAGACAAGTGTGTATACAATCAATGATGTATAGCTACTAATGAATCAGAACACGAATAAGTACACTCATACCTTCAAGTCAAGTTGATGGCAATCAGCACTAGACAAGTGTGTATACAATCATTGATTTATAGCTACTAATGAATCAGAACACGAATAAGTACACTCATACCTTCAAGTCAAGTTGATGGCAATCAGCACTAGACAAGTGTGTATACAATCATTGATGTATAGCTACTAATGAATCAGAACACGAATAAGTACACTCATACCTTCAAGTCAAGTTGATGGTAATCAGCAATTCAGCACTACACAAGAGTGTACATAATCAATGATGTACTCTAATGAAACAGTACAAGAATACGTACCCTCATATCTTCGAGTCAAGTTGATGGTAATCTTCACTACACATGATTGTAAAAACTGCTGTGTTCTAGGGTGACATTGAGCGTGAGTGTAGGCTCATCAATAATAACGATAAAAATAATATTTATTATTGTGTCACTCGACGGTACAATAATAACTAAAAAAAAGTCAAGAAAATATTCATACCAAAACGTTTCGATTGGACACCCTGAAACAAACGTGCAGACAGGCAGAGTATCACACACAACATCTATTTATAAGTTAGTGACAAGCGTGTCCATACATGTACATATATACCTTCTATGTCCCTTTCCTACGTGCGTACATGAATAAACATCATACTGCAGAGGTTAAGTGAAATGCTACTTATGTCGCGTGCTAATATGACATCCACACAAATACAATTTGTCCTGTATAAGCCGTATTCTGTCCCAGATTTCTTTTAATGGGGATAGATCGTATCCTCCACTATAACATCCATCATATCACCATGAAGGGATTATTTGAGCTTCTAATACATTCTGGAGGCTGCATGCTCTTTTTCCGGTTTGTTCATTTAAGGGTTGTCAACATCATATATACTCGGCAAATGTCATCACCACAATAGTAACCTTAAATAAGTTCAATAGCTACGCACTGAGGATCCAGTTCATCATAATTGTTAACAGTCTTCGTTACGCTCCAAGGGCCCAAACCACCGAGCAATCGCTGAATATGTTCATGACGCGTCTGTTCCACCCCACCTTTTCCTTATTGAAAACGTCTAAACGCGTGTTCCACCACACCTTTTCCTCATTGATGACGTCTAAACGCGTCTGTTCCACCACACCTTTTTCTCATAGATGACGTCTAAACGCGTCTGTTCCACCACACCTTTTCCTCATTGATGACGTCTAGACGCGCTCGCAGATCCGCTCGCTCTACCGCGCAGTCTGAAGCCTTAGCCTCCAGCGCTAAACGGTCAGCCGTGGCGACGTCGGCACGGGATGTGGCATCCGCCAGCTGGCGGCGGACGACGGAGCTCTCGTCGAGAGCCTGTGACAGCTGGCTGCGAAGAGCTACCACTTCGGCGCTTAGCTCAGTTCGAGAAGAGGAGACGACGTCATACTGAGACTGATGAAGAGAGAGAATGTTATCACTTTTCAGAGATGTTGCTGGATAATAACTACAAAGAATGTAGCAAATATGTATAATGTCAATGATAGCATAGCCAAAGGGCAGGATTTACCTTTGTTAGATGGCAATAATTTATGAGCTAGCTAATACTTACAAGATAAAATTAAACAAATTAGAAAGAAACTAAACGGATGAGTATAAGATTTCAAAAAGGTAACAATGAACAAACTAATCAAATAATTGTTTAGATTATGTTACAAGTGTTTGGGTGTACTGCAAGCCAGCAAACGTTTCACAAAAGCACTGTCTGTCGCATGGACATAGAGGTTATGACAATCCTGTTTGAAGGGCGTTCCCCAGCAGCATCAGCTTTTGCTGACCTATCTCCTTACCCCAGGTTGCTCACAGGTGTCAGGGGCGTTGCCCTCTTTAGAGAGTTCTGGCAGACTCTAAGGTCTTCACTAACATCATCGACTCCTAATTAGCACTAACCTGAGACACCATTGCCTCCTGTCCAGCCTCCCTGCTCTTGAGGCTCTCTTGCAATGCCAAAAGTTCCTTCTTCAGGTCTTCATTGTGCCAGCGTTCTTCTTGTAGGTTAGTTCTCATCTCTTTCAGGTCCGCTTTCAGCACCTCTATGCTCAGATCAGAGTCTGAGGAAGACCATCAAGTTACCACAGTGTTCAGTATGGCATCATCATGCAGTGTCTCATGTTACAATCCTTCACCATGGAAACACCAATATAATGCAAGTCTCAACAAGAATATCTCAAGAAATAGCTACATATATATTATGAAATTTGAAATAAGACAGAAGAAGACAAGGATTTGTAATAAAAAAATTACATTTAAAAAAAAGGTTGGTTCTGTACCAACTAGTTTTCTAATTAGTTAGATTTGGTGATCAATTTGCAAGAATGTGCTTATTAGATGGCATCCTGAACACAATGTAGAGATCTTCAATGCCAAACAGCTTAGATCAAGATTGACCAGTTGTCTTTTCATGAGATTATAGACTCAAACACCACTGTCATCAGGATAGTTGATTTGTTATCTTGACTTTGGTCGTTCAAGAAGATCACTACCCTAGGAAATTCTGAACCTCATGATATTCTATAGGTTTTCACCTTGATGTCTTACCTTGGTGTTCTCAAGATTGCTCAACACACCAGCAAGGTCAGAGTGTATTGCAGGAAATGAGGTACATATGCAGCAGAACACCAGAATCGTAAAAACACAGCAAGCAATGGGGCGAAAAATTTCAAAAATTTGTGCTTCAGGCAACTGATTTCACCGAGATTCACTTGGTCACAACATCAGCAACTAAGCCTACACACATGCATACGTATTAAACATAATCAGGATTGTCATGTTTTTTCTCATTCAGATCGGCAAAGGCTTGTTCACATTGAGTGATATCTGTCAGCTGTACTATCCCAGCAGGCTAGCCATCCCGCACAGCAACACAACTCACACTGAAGGACCTACTGCGGCCATCGGGAGAGTAAGTAGGAAACACCAATTTCAGCAAATGACTTAGTACCAACTCTTCATAAAGACAATGAAAACATATCTTGCAAATCCTTTTAAATACCATGCAAAACCTTCCAGTATTTTATCAGGTCTGCCGCCAGAAGCCAACCCTTAGATTAGATTAGTGACGAGGCTTTCTAGTGCGCTGGTGCCAACGTCCTTCTGGCGCCGAATGTCAAACCAGCAAACAGTGCTGCATCATGTTAGTTTTGTTTTTCTTTTAACCTTCGAGTTAGGTTTACAACAGCGAAAAGTCAAAGTTCTTTGCGCTGCGAACGTTTAGGGTATGTACGGTGCCCCAGGAGGTACAGGAACTCCTAAGGTGCTGAGGCCATATGGTCTCAGCGCTCCCGGATGGCAGTAAGGAGGAATAACACACTACCTACCCTGCTTCAGTGCCCCAAGGATCCGCCGTAGTCCTTAAGGTGCCGGGCTACGCGCTCCCAACACCTGCTGAGGGAGAAGATGAAGAAGAGACAGAAAACGGGGATCCCATGCATGAGATCTACACTAGGTGTAGGGAATTTCACGCATGAGAACAGCAAGAATGGAAAAAAAAAAGGAATAGTCATAGAAAAAGGTTGCATGAAAGAAAGAGCACAACTTGGCTGTTATTTGTCACCCAAAAGGAGAATAGTTAGAACCGGTATGTGTAGGTTTGAGTGTGCATGTGCGTGTGTATGTGTGTGTTTGTGTGCAACGACTATTAGGAGAGTTGTTAAGAGCCTAAGACAAGTTAGAGGAAATTTGAACTAGACATAAGATGCAAATGAGGTAAATTAAATTTAAGCAAATCAGGATGGGGAGAAAAGGAGAGATAGTAAAGGGTGAAAGAAGGGGAGAGTCTGAAGGTAAATAATGATGTTCACCACCCCGGTTGGGCCGTGACTCCATGCGGCCCGTAAACCTAACAGATACCTAGGGAGGGAAGCCAATCCTTTACAGAAACACCAAGTGCAAGAAGGTTTTATTGCAGATAGCTAGGCATTTATTTGGAAATTTACCCAGCTTAATATGTATAAAAAATTCCGCAATTAGCTTGCACCTTTACAAGCTATTATTTTCAATGAGACTACAGACATAACTTTATTTAGTGTAGCTACAGTAAGTGAGAACCCATAGCCATCCACCAAAAGTTTCATTCACATGTCTCCTAACCTGGTCTGTGGTGCTCTTGTGTGAAGTGTTCCTCAAGCTGCCCCTGTGAGGCAAACCGCAGCTTACACAGCGGGCAAAGGTAGTTGGCGGCGGGGTCTTGGTGCTCTCGCTCGTAGTGCTCCTGCAGCATGAGGTTCATTAGGAGGATATGCTGAAATATGCTAGTTCGGGGATAAATGTGAGGCTGGAGGCTGTGGTTTTGGGCCAAAATGAACTGCAGGCATTTTTACAGAGAAAAAAAATCATGTAACATGAGAGAGTGATTCACAAATCTCAAAACATGGTGAACAACAAACAATCAAAGAAATGACTCACTTCAACTCTGGTCAGCAGAACTTCAAGCTGTCTGTTGTATCAAGATAATCTACAATAGACATAACAAAGGACCCAATAGGAAAATTTGCAGTTTGCTCTCTGGCTATAGCTTGGCTTCTGAGTTGCTGATAGAATAATTTAAATGTCAGGGTCTTTTGGACTGTCAAGTTTAATACAGCAAAGGAATTCTGGTTTCTAAGAGTGTATAGCAAGAAGTGGGACAATGCCTAGATATTCATAAGAAATTACAACAAAAAAAGGGAGTTTCCTAGTGGAGAGCATTTATAAGTCTTCTCAAGCCCAGATTAACAAATGAAAAAGATGACTATAGATATGGCGGCACCGATCAGGATGAAGAGCAGAAGTCAATTAGCTTGGGTGACTCCCTGCATAGAAACAATGAAAATGTCAAATTTCAACCAAAGCACTTGAAAAGCAAGTTTTTATAAGTAGCTAGTTATCAGCTATGTACAGAAATTTGACCCATACACAGAATATTTGAAAAATTTCCTAGGTGAAAGTGTGTTTTTCAGGTCCCTAAAAACTTGGTTTTGGAAAATTCAGTAATCCACAAACTTTGAAGCTGTGGCTCAAGATGCCATATGGTTAGTGGCAAATTAGGTGGTTATACCACAAACATATTGCAGTTTGTTGCCTGAGATGGAAAAAAAATTGCAAATATATTGATATAGCTGTGCACTGAGGGGAGTCACTCATGGCAAAACAGTGTGTGGAGACTCCTTACATGTGTAAATCTGCAGTCATAACTTTTGTTGTGATTCTAAATTCACTTAATAATTATGATGTTAATAAACAATTTTTTTTTTACATAGCTATGTATTTTTTTACATAGTAAGTTTTTACAAATATTAGGTAGGTAGCTGTGTCGTTTGAAAGTATATGAGCAGAAAAAAATGACACTCCAAATCATTTGACAAAGTCACAGCTAATTTCATCACAACATGATGTTCAATTTCAGCAGGGTGTCACGTTGCAGCTCAAGTTGACACATAGGTGGGAACTTTTGGTTTAAAACATCTTCATGTGAGCTAACAATACTACTATAAGTGAGATATTAGTTTTACATGTAGTTCATGCTACATTAATTAGTTCTGAACACAAACATCAAAATTTTCTTCTTCATTTGTTCAATTGCTTTTAAAAAAGAGAGTTCAACTGCAATATTTAAAGCTACATCCAATCATACTAATTTGTTTAATCCCTTTTACAAACAAGAGTTTAACTGTATTATTTATAGCAACATCTAATCATACTAAAGTGCTTGGAGAAATAAAATCCAGAGTGTACAAGAGGAGGAAGCTTTGAGTCAAAGTGTGTATAAGTAAAGTAATGAGATGCTCAAGGAATGTTGATGAAAGCAATATTAATGTCCTCCTAAATGGAGAGGTAGCTATTAGAGGTAGTTCAGTGTTCCCCATGTGGAGAAGACTGAAATAGTGAAAAATGAGGTGAAGCTGCAAGTGAAGGAAAAGTGTTAAGTGTTGGGGCACTAAAGATTGCAATGAGATGTAGGATGTTGGGGATGAATGCAAAGAGAGGGTTGTATCAGGGTGTAGTTGTCCCAACTGTGCTCTATGGAGGTGAGACTTGGTGAGTTACAAGGAAGTAGAGATCCAAAGAGGCAATCTCTGCCTGTCCTCCAATTTGTATTGAAGTGAAGCTCCCGGAGTGCCCCTAGGGGGACTCGCAGTGTTGTACTCTCTGCAGTCTATCCTGCAACTTGGAGGCTTGAGTGCTTGGTTCTGTAACCATCATGGGATCTCTAATTCTTCCCAATCCTTATTGATGGGAGGGTGGGGTGCAGTGTGGCTAGAGGCCCTAGACTTACTTGTCCCTGCCCAACCATTACCAAAGACCAGTATATTAGGGCAGGGTTCTCTCTTGTCACACTGCGCTGGCACTTGGTTTGCTGTATTGTGAGGCAATACAGTTTTGCATCTCTCACTACAGGCAGGTGGCCAGTTCCTCTTTGAGGTGGGTACAGAGCCTGGCCCATAAAGATCTACTGTCTGGTCTAACTACAGTATTGAGTAGGACTAAAGACTGGTGTGGTGTTCAAAGCTATGGATGCTGACTTTTTGGGACTGCACAGGGTGGCTGATGTGCCATGCATGAGGCTGTGTCTCATTCAGTCATTGCATCCAAGGCTGTGTCTATCCATCTCACTAGTTCCGAGGTGCAAGTGGGGGTGTTGGGGGCTACACAATGCAAGTCCTGCTGGTCTGCTGTGTCTGGCAAGGCTGTCCAACCCCCCAAGCTCCCTGATCAATCTCTACTACAACCCTGCTCTGTGGCTAGTAGTTTAGATTGTGAAGGATCCGGTCCAGCCTAAGTTTGAAGGTGTCCACTGATTTGTTCGCGGTCACTGCTGGCGGAAGTCTATTCCAGACGTTGATGATTCTGTAAGTCATCAGTTCACTGCAGGGTCGGGTGTTGAACCTCTTTGGCTGGAGTTTCAACCCGTGGTTCCTGGTGGGGTAGTGGTTTAGCATGAAGAGGTCTCTGTGCTCTATGTTATTGAACCCTTTCAGGATTTTGAACGCCTCAATGAGCTGCCCTGAAAGTCTGCAATCCTCTAAGATGAATAGCTTCAGTTCTCTCACTCTTCTTTGGTACCCCATGTGTCTGATGGATGTAATCTTTGTTGCCCTAGCTTGGACCTTATACAGTCTCCTAATGTCTTGGACTAGAGTGGGAGACCAGAATTGGATGGCATACTCCAGCAAAGGTCTTACTAGGGTGTTAGTAGTGTATATTTCAGGCAAACAGACCTGGGACAATGCAATGGTTAGGATGTATCTAATTACATTGCGTGTCTAACTTAGTCCCTATGTAACTCAGACATTGAGATTTATATCCAGTTAATTAGTCTGTGGCCCTTTCAATTACTTTTAGGGTTTGTGCAAACAGCCCTGGGACAATGTAATGGTTAGGAAGTATCTAATTACATTGTGTTCAACTTAGTTCGGACATAGTAATTATTAAGTCTTTATAGGTCAATACAATTACTCTTATGGTCAATTTGATTACTTAAGGTTCTGCAGTAACACCAAGGTGGGTAAGGGAGGGGTCGTTTAGTGCCATGACAGGCCTCTATCTGTCTTGAGATGTGCTCCTCTTGTTATGAGTTGTGAGGATTTGCTTCTACCTTTTGTAAATGGTAGGTATAATTGCATTGGGTTATTTTGATTTGTTTATTTGCAAGTAATGATGGTGTGGTACATATTAGCATGTTTGTTAGTGTAAGACTCATTTTGAATAGGATACTTTTATATTGTCTTATTTTGTTTCAATGGTTTTTATTGCTCAAACCTGATTTATTTAGGGTATTCGTAATCAATGTAGTTATGCGTGAGATGGCATGGTACATGTTAGCAGGGTTGTTAGCGTAGGACTCATTTTGAATAAGACATTTTTTGTATCCTTTTATTAGGTTTTGTAGGCTACCCTTAGCTTGCACGGGGAGACCTCTATTCATCAATGTCATTCAGAGATTTCATCTTGACTTGCACTTCTCTCGGGGCATGCAGTAGGGTCTACCCTCGATCACTTGCCGCATTAAGTAGGATTAGCGTTGCTTCATTCGGACATGAAGTATGGTGTACCTTCAATCACGTGCCACTTTTGGTAGAAATAGCATTGATTCATTTGGATATGCAGCAGGGTGTGCCATTAATCACTTGCTGCCTTCAGTAGGAATAGCATTCATTCCAGTTGGATATGCAGTAGGGTATACCTTCAATCACTTGGCTTATGGCTTGGTTTTGGACAGTTTATAAAGATATATGTTAATAGGCCATTAATGTTAATTATATTTATAGAGAGCAAATAAGCTATATTACTTGATTAAATCCATTCCCTTTTCCCCGTTGTATGAATATTTTATTTTCAGAGTTTCGTCAGGGCTCATTGTTAAGAATCAATTAGTAGGTGCAGTATGTTTCACATATTTCCAATCTGTATTTCTGTGGACAATCAAACAAGTTCAAGATCATAATTATATATTATTACATTGTAGCATGGTTACATAGGAACATTTTCATCATGTTAGGATCATTTTTCAGAATTTAGAAGTGGGTAACAGTGCTATATGTTCACGCATTTTCAATCCGTATTTCTGTGGACAATGATACAAGGTTAAGATTATATTTATATGATTTATTACATGGTTATATATGAATATTTACATTTTATGAACATTTATAGGTTATAACCTGTTGATGTACTTTCATCATTCACTGGAGTACATACACCAAGGATGGTCTCACCCTGCTTATGCCTCTTACATGTTAAATCCATGTTTATATTAGTTCATCAGTCAAGACACATATTTTCCTCTCTTTAGTGACGGTAGGTTCATTTTCAATGGATTTTTTGGAAATGTCCGGATGGCCATTGGCAAGAGTGTTGCAGGAATTGAGATAGTAGCGTTTCTTTTCAAATTTACGCAGGCAGTTTATAATAGTGCGTACAGTTTGAAGCTGGCATGCTTGCGCACAAATTTTCAGTATGGTCTCAAAGTGTGTGTAGGTTTTCTGGTTATGGATGTCTCTGTATTGTTCATGTTTGATTTGGGCTTGTGTCAGGTTATTGACACCTTCAGCAGCTGATTTTGTAGCGTCGGACTCAAACAACATGCAGTAACACTATGGTTGCGAGCAAATAATTTCACTTGGGTAGTCATTGCTGTTTTGCTTTCCAGTAGTCCCAGCTGTTGTTTTTTGGATTCATCAAACAAGGGATAATTATTTTCGGGTAGTTGGAGGGAGTCCATGTATTCAGCCAGAGGAGATTGCCGCAGTTTCTGCCTCAATATA
>SDVV010041325.1:0-10449 GCA_016164225.1 Gammarus roeselii | reverse complement strand
TATATGTAAATGTATATATTTTTATATATATGTCAGCTTCTTATATACTGACAGTATCTGGCTAAATTATCCCCAACTTCACTGAGTTTCAAGTATGTTTGAAGGTGGGCTTGAATAAAACTATTGCCTTCCATACCCATGTCTCTGAATAGGTTCCTAGTCTCCATTTGATAGACAGGATGATCTTAGTGGAGACTAGAAACCTATTCAGTGACTTAAGTACTGAAAGCAGTACTTCTATTGAAACATACCTTCAAACTCACTGACACACAGGGACGTTGGAATCGACAAAGCTGAATATTGTCTGTATTTAAGACGCTGACGCACATACGAATGCCGTGTTGTTCTGGTTTCTGATATCTCAATGAATTGGGTGTTTCATTGATCCTCTTTGTGAAGTAATAAGAGAAGATGCGCCATTCATTGAACATGAACCAAGGAACAGTTGCACAACTTTCAAATCCAACTTCAGGGAATTTTTCAACCAGCATTCCCTTTTCAAACTAGCTCCTAAATTAATTCTGCAATTTTATTTTCCGTTTTCGACAAGCGTATAGCAAATGGAAACTGATTCCTTTTGTCATCCGGTACCTTTTCTCGTTTTTTCTGTTCTCGAACTAGACCTGTAATAATAAATATATAACATTGACTTTGCGGTTGTAGCTTTGATGGCTACAGCCTGACAACAGCTATTGCTCGTAGAAATCATGAAGTGTGCTCCACACATGATCCTCCAACTTGCTGAAAAAATGATGTACTTTAACTGTATAACTCAGCATGGTAACACAGATGAAGCCCTTGATTGAGTTTCCTTACCACCGTATTATTGGTGGGTTGTAAGCTCTGCACCTGTACCCAACGATGTGTGGTTTTGGTTGAAATTGGTAACTTCACCCCGCTTGAACACGCGCCCGTTCCCTTCAGCAGTCACTGTATCGGATCTTATACCGTTAAACTCGTTCAGTAAAGTGGTTTAATTTAATATTCGCTCATCACGACTAATAAACGCGACTAATACACAGCTGCAAAACAACTGGGAATCACCTCTCACATTGAGTCTTCACGTAATACCAAACATTGCCTAGTGTGTTGGGTATCCTCTGTGATCTCTGGCTTTCGGCTTCAGTGGAGATGTATTGTTTTACACCAATACTCCGATAGCTACTGTAGAGAGTCTACTCTTGGCCCATTGTATTTGTTACAATAATGGTGGGAAAACTCATGCTAAGACGCATCCAAATATCTACTGCTCTTGACTCATTGTAATTGTTACATTAATGGTCTGAAAACTCGTGTTGAAGCGCATCTAAATGTCTTCTGCCTCATGACCCATTGTATTTGTTACATTAATGGTGTAAAAACTCATGCTGAGACGCATCCAAATATCTACTACTCTTGACCTATTGTATTTGTTATATTAATGGTGTGAAAACTCATGACGAGATGCATCCAAATATATATTTTTCATTCATTCTTTGATTTTCTTAGTTTATCAAATAACATCCGTTACAGTGATTTTTTTCCTTCATTTTTGCTATAAACATTTAAATTCCTTCGGATTGTTCGTGTATTTTTTTATTTAAATATATAATTTGTATGATTGGGTTGACATATCATGTGTTGGATGTCATCGATATGACTCTCCGTAATGATGCTTAGATGAATGAAATAAGGAATAAGTATGCAACTAACTTCGATGCCAAGTTACTGACAGTGTAGTGGGGCAGCAGTTCCTGTTTCACGTGTTTTCTTGGGCTGACAGCAAGTTGTTGTTTATTCCGCTGATGTTCACCGCAGGGAGCAGAGCTTTGCTTCTGCTTGGGGGAACATGTTGCGTCCCCCCGGACCCGAGCAACTTTCATGTTACGTATCGATCAATTGAATAGTGTTGAGCTCTGTATGGCAGCTTTGACTTGACTTAGCTTAACTGAACGGTTCCTTCTAACATTTATCGCTTCAGAGGAGACAAGGAACCAGCTTAGGTACAAAAGCGATAGAAGATTGGTTGGAAATTGCATAGTTAGTGAATATAAAGTGTTGGATGCACTGTAGAGTGTACTGAGCTGGAGGACGTTGGAGATGGAAGCACAGAGAGGGTTAGTTTTGTATGAAGAGGTATTGGTACAAACTGTGCGCTACGGAGCTGAGATTTGGGGGGCGAGAGACGAAGAGAGAAAAGGGGTTGAATATTTTCCTGATGTAATGTTTGAGGGGCATGGCTGGAGTGATGCTTGGAGAGAGGATCAATCACAACATTGTTCGAATTATAACGGGGATTGTGAAGAAGTTAGAGGGCAGAGTAGGTTCACGTGTTCTGAGATGGTTCGGGCACACGGTGAGGATGGTTGATGGGAGGTTGGTCCAAAAGATGATGAAGGAGAAGGTGAGTAAACGTTGGTCTAGAGGTAGACAGGAGGTTGAATGGATGGATGGCGTTACGAACCTAAGGCATAAGTGTGACGATGGAGGCCTATTCTGCACAACAAATTTTTGGTACAATCGTCGATTGCAATTATCTTGTTATATATCACTGGAAAAGTGCAATTATCACTATATATCACTGCAATTATCTTGCTATATATCACTGCAATCGTCTCACTATATATCACTGCAATTATCTTACTATATAATAATTACTTGTCACTGGGAAAAAAAGGTTGGGAAGTGGAATCGAACAATATTCTTGAAACTCAAAAATTATTCTTTGCCAGTCCAAGACATATGAGTATGTGCCGAAATGTATTCAAGTTCAGCTGACGACGCGCAAGTAGCGATGCCATCTTACCCACTCTTTTCATGATGACATGACGTCTGAAAATATCACCTGCGAGCCCATTCACTCGAGAAATGGGGGAATTCGCGTTTGTTCACATACTGATTATCAACCGGCTGGTCCCTAGTTCGTGCTGGGACCTTAAACAGCACGTTTGCTTGCACAGTTTGTGATACTTTAAAATTACCGTAGTTTATCATAAGTAATGCCGGTCATGAGGCCTCTGAAGTCAACTCCCTGGGCCCTGGCGCGAACCAGGGGGCCGATGGGGAGTAGTTAGAAACTATTTTGGAGGGACCTGCATGCCCTCCAGAGTGCCGAAGACTAAGATTCCAACGACCAAACGTTGAGGCTCTGGTGGAAATGAGGCTCAAATCTAATCCAACGACCAAGAACGTCAGCCTCTCCAAGATGAACAGCGCCACCTCAGCAGTAGAAGACGACCGGAGAAACAACCGCATCGACGAGCTAACCAGGAACGTCCAGGGAATATTGAAACTATTTAGCCAAGCGACCGGCCTCTCTGAGCAGGATGCAAAAGTTTTCACCGCAGAACCTAGCACGATTGACGACCGTCTAACGAGACTCGATGGTCATGTCTAGGCTATTTTTCTTTACATCCACGAACTAGTAAAGAACCAACTAACTAAAGAACCCGCAACTTATGCAAGTACCTCCACCTCTACGTCCGACGTCAACTTCGACAACTCTTCACCCTACAAAAACCCCAACCGAGCTCCAAGGGCTGCAAGGAGGAAGCAATACACGTCATCCAATGAACACAACTTGTTCAACAATAGTCCTACCTTTTCCGAACACTTGAAGATCTCGTTCGACGCCAACGACAGACCGGATATTTATCCACCAGCGGCGACGAAGGCTTTGCCATCAGAGTAGACACAAAACTTCAAAGTGACACAATTATCTCCAAAACCAGACTCTGTGAAAAGCCATGCAAAATAGTGCCACACCCGACTTTCTCTACAAGTTCAGGTTTGATCTACGTTGAAGATATCCCGAAGGAGGAAATCGAAGAGTACATCACTGGACTCGTTCAATATGAAGACTGCGTTGATGAAGCAAAGGTCGCACAGAGGATCACACCAAGGAGGGAGACTACCACAGCCCTAATACTCATTCAACTGCCCTACTCCATCAAAATATCTAGGCATTCCTTCCTGCGCCACCAAAATCAAGGTTACACCATCTGAGAGACGTCCGATGCGATGTTATAAATGTCAGAAATGCGGACACACGAGAGGAAACTGTTAAGGTAAACAAAGATGCTCATACTGCTCCCAGCACGACCACGACAAACGGGAAGATATCCAGTCGTGCCAGTCCAAGGAACAGCACTGTTTTTGTTGCAAAGTAGACGGACACCCTATCGGACACAGATATTGCCCAGAGGAGGAGACGAAGAGAGCGATCCTCCAATACCTGATAGATCACGGGGTCGGGCGACGAGAGGCTGTAGGCTCGATGCGCTCTTCCCAGAATGACCCTCCTACCCGGGAGAAAAAGTCTGCACCATTTCCCACCCCCTTCCTCATAACGTTCAACGAAAGTGGTGCAAGCCAAGTTGACTTTTCAACTAATCCGTTTATAATGATGAAGTCACTCACCGAACAACTAGGAGGAAAACCGGAAGAAATACAACGACAGGAAAGAAAAATCTGGCCTACGTCACAGAACGTAAGCAAAGTAATGCTATACAAGATATTACTCACATAAAGAAACTCAAAGTTACAGTTGAAATACATCCGACCTTCAACGATACCAAATTAATTATATACACCTCCCATTACACGCGTGGAGTGGAGGAAGGTTGGGAGACGTTAAGGAATGCGTTGCTGAGATGTGCGAAGAAGTTGTGGTGCGTGCCGTGTGGGCGGATGCTGAGGGAAAGGTTGCGAGTGGTGGAACGATTAGGCCAAACTGGCGGATGCACGGAAAAGAGGAGCGTTTGAGGAATGGTTGCAGGTGAAGTCGGTGGTGGCTTATGAAAACTACAAAGAGAGGAGAAGCGAGGTGAAGCGGGTAGTAAGGAGAGCCATAAGGGGCGCTGATGCCCGGTGGGGCAGACGGTTGTGTCAGAATTTTGAGGAGAACTAAAAGATGTTCTGGAAGGAAGTAAAGAGGATGAGAAAGGGAGAAACCAGAAAGGAGGCAGAGGTGAAAGATGAAAATGGCCAGTTGTTGTTGGAAAAAGGTGATGTACGGAAGAGGTGGGCCAAGTATTTTGATGAATTTGAATATCGAGAATGACAGAGAGGCTGACATTGTTGCTGTGGGGGGGGGTGCTCGGATGCCAGTTTTGGGAGAAAGACTTGTGGCGGACATTACCAGGAAAAAGGTGCAGGAAGCGGTGGACGTGATGAAAGCAGGGAAAGCCTCTGGTTTGGATGACGTTGCGACAGAGTGCCTGAAGAAGGGTGGAGTAACGATTGTCGAATGGTTGGTGAGGTTACTAAACTTGTGTTTTGTGGCAGGCGTGTTACCGATTGAGTGGTGCAGTGCCTGCATTGTGCCGCCATGTAACGGCAAAGGAGATAAAAATGAATGCTGCAACTCGAAAGGTATCAGTCAGTTATGTGTGGCTGGTAAGTTGTACGGGAGAGTGCTGATCAAAAGGATTAGAGACTGTTGGGACTGCGCAATTGGAGAGGAACAGTGCGGCTTCAGGAGTGTTAGAGGGTGTACTGATCAGATTTTTGCAGTGAGACAGGTGTGTAAGAAGTACTTTGCCAACGGAAAGGATCTGTTCTGGGCCTTCGTGGATCTGGAGAAGGCATACGACAGGATTGAAAGGGAAACGCTGTGGAGGGTGTTGCGTTTGTATGGAGTCGGTGGACATCTGTTGAAAGCGGTGCAGAGTTTATATGTTGGCAGCCGAGCATGTGTCAGAGTGGAAAGCGAGGTGAGTGATTGGTTCACGGTGAAAGTGGGACTGTGACGAGGCTGCGTGATGTCTCCCTGGCTGTTCCACCTCTATATGAATAGAGTGGTCAGGGAGGTGAACGCGAGTGTGCTGGGTCGTGGCTTATAACTGTTGGAAGCGGATGGGTGGAGTTGACAGTTGAGCCAGTTGCTATTTGCTGATGATACGGCCCTGGTAGCGGATTCAGAGGAGAAGCTATGTAGGCTAGTGTCTGAGTTTGGTAGAGTGTGTGAGAGGAGGAAGCTTCGATTGAACGTGGGTAAGAGTAAAGTAATGAGATGCTCGAGGACTGTCGATGCGAGCAAAATTAGTGTCACCCTAAATGGAGAGCTCTTGGAGGAAGTTCAGTGTTTTAAGTATCTGGGCTCCCATTAGGAGATAACTGAACTAGTGGAAACTGAAGTGAAGGCGCGAGTAAAAAAGGGATGTAAAGTGATGGGTGCATTAAAGAGTGTAATGAGCTGTAGGATGTTGGGGATGGAAGCAAAGAGAGGGCTCTATGAGGGTGTTGTTGTCCCAACTGTGCTCTACCGAGCTGAGACTTGGGGGGTTAGAGCAGAGGAGAGAAGAAGGTTGAATGTTTTCGAGATGAAATGTTTAAGGAGCATGACTGGAGTAATGCTGAGAGACCGGATCACCAACGACGTGGTTCGAATCAGAACAGGGATGGTGAAGAAGTTGGAGGACAGAGTGGATTCGCGTGTTCTGAGATGGTTCGGGCTCATGGAGAGGATGGATGAAATAAGATTGGTGAAAAGGGGGATGAATGCGGAGGCGAGTGGTCGCAGGCCTATAGGTAGACCGAAGTTTGGGTGGATGGATGGTCTGAAGCAGGCGTTGGGAGAGAGAGACATGAATGTGGAGGTGGCGAGAGAGCGTGCGGTGAACAGGCGTGAGTGGAGAATGGTTGATTTTGACGCTGCTCTGATGTGCTTTCCCGCCCTCGGCATCCCGTTGTCGGGATGGTCGTGGGTGAAGGGTGGGGGCGGTCATTATGACGCGTCGGGCGTAAACCAGTGAAAACTGTCGGGCTCTGCTGCTGACGAAGGATCCTCGGACTGCACTCGTGACCCATAGTGAATGTTGCCGGGGTACCGGCCAGACCCTCTAGCACAAAAGAACTAAGTTGTGTGAGTGTTAGCATGTGAGGGTGTGAGGCGCGATTTGCCGTCGGCCACCCATCTTTTTTGGGGATGCGGCCTAGTGTCTGTATCTGTTACATGCCTTCAACAACTCAGTGCGTTCGCTGAAGGTCTAGCTAACGACTACAGAGTTACAGAAGTCCGTCAAGCAACAAGGATAAAATCACGTAACGCAAGTTCTACTGCATACCAAATTACCTTCCCGGAACACGACATACCGAAATTCAAAGTATTCCCGGGTGAACAAGAAGAACCAAAACCTACCCAGTTGCAACATGGCCCCCACAGTGCAAAAAGTGCCTCGAATACGGCCACGTCATCGCATACTGCCAGCCACATACACCCCAACGTTGCAAGAAGTGCACTGGCGAGCACGACAGAAAAGACCACAGCCCGCCACCCTAAATGCTACCACTGATCATGCTTCCACGACGCACGAGGCCCAGTACACATGAACCAAAAAGAAATAACAAGCACACGAAACGAACGCAGAGTTACACGGAAGCAAGCTATCCAAATCTGGAAAGACAAAACCCAAACCGTTTCAATTATGCCAAAGCAGTCAAATCGACACGCCAACCAAGCTCCCCCGACGATATCCACACATCAGAACAACATCGTAACAAGACTCCAACACTCCTTTCTAGCCGCAGTGCTTCCTCACTCAGCCCTGCGACCGGCTCCGCACCAGAGGCGCACAGTTCTAGAAATGATTTATGCAAAGACCTGGAGGACCACGAGATGGATGCATCTTCCGCAGTTGACCACACAGCAAGGCTCGCTACTATGAAAACAAAAGGACAAAGGGACGAGGAAACCTCCGATATCCAGGCACCACTGAGCAAGAAGATCAGTAACAACACCCAAATAACGACCCGCCAGGACCTAATCTCCGAACTACCTCCACCTACTTCGAGTGTGGCTCCATTCGTAGAAAACCACCACGAGGGACACGATCCCCGTAAACAAACCCGACTCACAAACACGCCACCAGCAAGAACATTCACGGCCTCGCTGACAGCGCTTATCTCGAAGAGCTCATACGCGAGAAATCTGCACAACCAGTCATATTACCTGGCCTAGATACCTCGCACTCCACACAACCACCCACACTGATAAAAAAGGCTACCATAGAAAAGCGCACACGCTCACAAAGCTAACACAAAGAGCACACACACTCTTCTTCCCACAAGAGCACTCACAGCCGCGACGGCAGCAACCACAGCAGACCACCTTCCACCGAAGGCAGACAATCCCGTGAACACTGAACTCAAAAACGCAAGCACCTCAAAAGCTCCAGCAAATCATGTGACCATTCTAGATCATCAAGGTCAAAGTACGAACAGCCTTCAAAATGAACACCATAATACTCCAGTGGAACTGCCAGGGACTCGTAAACAAGAAAGATGAATTACTATCCTTAATCGTCACCCATAAACCTTTGGTGATAGGCCTCCAAGAGATCAAACTCCGAGAGACCGTCACCTTCAGAATTTCCCAATATATCATAAACCATGCGCGAAGGCCACACCAACGTGACTGCTCACGGCGGAGTGACACTTATGATCCACAAAAGTGTACCTCACCTCCCCCTTCTCCTGAGGACAGAACTCCAAGCTATCGCCGTAAAGATATGCATCTCAAGGCGAATAACAGTGGTACCCATCTACTCATCACGAAGTCATGACCTCTCGGAAGCACTAATGGCCGAATTGCTAAACCAACTGCCTTCACCAAGACTCCTCCTTGGAGACTTCAACAGTTACCATGAAACATGGGGATGCGTGAGAACAGACACCAGGGGAGTGATAATGGCTAGCACCATTAACACGCACAACCTGGTCTTTCTCACCGACGGGCAACCCACCCGAATCACCCCCGAAAATAAAAACTACCATCGATTTATCCATATGCTACCCCGCTGTGGCACCCCAACTCGTTTGGGGAGTTTTGCCTTCAACACACGACAGCGACCATAACCCAGTCATCATATCGCTTCTTACTAACCAACCAAGAAATCTTGCTCCACAAGAACTTCGATTCAACTACTGGATAGCCAGCTGGGTGGAATACTCTGCACACATCGCGTGGAGTGATATGAACAACATCTCCGAAAACATTTCGGAACACGAAATCGTCGCCTGACTATACGAAAAGTTTCAAGCTGCAGCCGAGGCAAGCATCCCCAAATATGCCCCTTCAACCTTCTTTCTGAAACCATGGTGGTGCCGCGAGGTGCAAGAAGCAAGAGATAAGCGTGAAAAACTATACCATGCCTACCGACGCGCACGGTCCCCCAGGAACCGAGTAGCGTGGAAAAGAGCATCTGCTGTATACCGAAAACTTCTAGTGGAGAAGAAACGTGAAAACTGGGCTCAATTAGTCAATACTACTAATCAAAACACCCCCCCTCTCCCAGGTGTGGGAAAAAATTCGATCCATTCAGGGAAAACCCGAGCGACCTATTAAGATCCTTTCTGACGGAGGCAGAACTTATTCTTCCCACGCGGAAATCGCAAATAAACTAGCTCAGACGTTAAGCCAGATTTCGTAATCAACAAACTACACGGCTGCTTTCCAACGGGTGAAGGACTTGCGAGAAGGCGAACATCTTGACTTTATTTCTAGAAACGAAGAGGCCTATAACAAACCTTTCTCCCTCCACGAACAACAGAGCGCTCTAGACCATACACGTGAAACTTCACTTGGGCCAGGCCGGGTACACATCAACATGATCAAAAATCTCCCAGATGGCACCCGTGAGCATTTATTAAAAATATTCAACACCCCGTACTTGAACTCATTTTTTCTCGATCAGTGGCGGAAATCTATAATTATCCCAACACCCGAACCCGGGAAATTCCACTTTGACTCACATAACTATCGCCCCATCGCTCCTACCAGCGTCCTCAGCACGACCATGGAAAGAATGATAAATTCGCGCCTTGTCGACGTCCTTGATTTGCATGCAGGCCTGAACAGCATCCAGTGTGGTGGCTGCAAGCGCCACTAAATGACGGACCACCTTGTAAGACTGGAATATGACATTAGACAAGCATTTGTCCGAGGGGAACACGTGGTTTCCATTTTTTTTTCGACGGAAAAAGCATACGAAACTACCTGGAAATATGACATCATGAAGGATCTCCACCGGAAAGGGCTGAGAGGCCACTTACCACGTTATATCCACCAATTCCTGCAAAAACGCACCTGCAGGGTTAAAGTCGGCGACACCCTCTCACCATCCTATCCGCAAGAAATGGGCGTCCCCCAAGGAAGCGTCCTCAGTGTCTCTCTCTTTATACTCAAAATCGACCAGATAGCAGACTTCTCCCGCGCGACGGAAGATTGCTTTCATCACTATACGTGGATGACTTTCAAATAAGCTACAGGCACCCTAGCCTCTTAACAATTCAACAAGAACTCCAGAAATGTCTAAACCTAGTCGGGAACTGGGCCTCTTTAAACGGATTCCGATTCTTGCCCTCCTAAACGAAAAGCATGGACTCTACTCTCGTGCCCGGCTTACACCTAAAACCAGCCCTAACACTGAACAACACTCCGCCAGTATACGAGGAATCAATAGAATTCCT
>SDVV010041324.1:0-10449 GCA_016164225.1 Gammarus roeselii | reverse complement strand
CATGGAGGAGGAATAAGAAACGAGGCTCACTCTCATGGAGGAGGAATAAGAAACGAGGCTCACTCTCATGGAGGAGGAATAAGAAACGAGGCTCACTCACATGGAGGAGGAATAAGAAACGAGGCTCACTCTCACGTAGGAGGAATGGGGAACGAGGCTCACTCTCATGGAGGGAGAATAAGAAACGACGCTCAAACTCATGGAGGAGGAATAAGGAACAAGGCTCACTCTCATGGAGGAGGAACAAGAAACGAGGCTCACTCTAATTTAGGATTAATAAAAAACGAGGCTCACTCTCATGAAGGAGGAATTATGTCACTGGCTTAATTTCCTAAGCAGGCAGAATTTCCTAAGCGTGCATTCGACGTGAACATCGTAAACTACGCATGGCAATGTTTGTAAACCAGTAATGTTCTAATACTCTGTGATAGAAATAAACGTGTTATCTTAAAAAATCATAATTGAATTCATAAGCGTCGACATGGAGTTTTATTGTGACTCGCCGGTTTCAGTCAAATAAGTAAAGAGATTGAAAACATCCTATCTTTGAGCTGCAGTTCTCAGTTGAAATATTGTTAGTTATTACAAGAAGATAAGAAATTTTGTCTATTTATCATGAGCGTCAATTTATAGTAAATTGGTGTTGTTGATATTGCACGCCTTATCTCTTCCCAGCACGCCTGTACGTACACGCGTACCCACGGTTTGGACAATTTTTGATGCAAAATCCTACCAAGTCTTTTTTTGTTTGCACCATATTGTAATTTACAATATTCCCCTACGATAAAAAGGATATAAAGGGCATAATAACAAGAGCAGTTGGTTATTCGTTCATGTTAACACTAGAAGCCGACTAAAGGTGACACACATTCGTCTTGCGCCGAACGGATCGTCGGGTCCATAGCCACCCTCTCAAACATCATGTAAATCATTGAATTATGTGAACTAGGGGCCGTAGTGTGGCTGCATATCAATCTTAATCCCGATGTCCGCACTACTCAAAAAAACCTAATCCTAATTCCAACTACAATTTATTTAACAAATTTGTATTCCATTAGCGTGAATGGTAACTTCACAATAGAAGATGATGTAAATGACAGGTTCTAACTCTACCAATGATAAGTTCTCACTTTACCAACACAGGCACAATAATCACGAACAACTTTACCAGTTCATTTGTGCGTTCTTGACAGGAAACCGTCGATGACCTTCGTCGTTGGGTGAAGGTGTCAAGACGCGTTCAGTTCAAATTAATATATAAATTGAAGATAAAACAAATGGTTATAAAGTAAGTATATTTCCAATTCGTAAATGTTTGATGGCAAGATTTTTGAACAATTTTGTGCATTTCTGCTACAGAGTTTATCCACGTTGATCCACGAATAGTGGAAGAATGCAAAGCGAAATGCAAACCACTCGTCGCATCTTGTCATATAAGGCATTATAGTGAATGTTGAAATAGTAACAGAATCCCACCAGTGGCATACGTGCATTTAGTTCACGTATTATTGTTTCATCTGCCTCGCGTCTTTTTTTTCCGCCGGTTGAGCACTATTAAACAATGTATTACGAGTCCAACGCCAACTTCAATTCCTGCTGAACAAAATATTGAACTCGTAAAGGTCCTTTCTTGAGAACTATTTAATCTCGTGTCGTATAATGCAATCTTCAACATGGAACAGAACCGAGTGAGAGTATTGTGATGTTTATGAATGTGTTGCATCATTCTACTGAAAATAACTGTTGTATCTGACTCTCATAAACACTTTTGTTAAACAAGTTTTGTTATACTTGTATTGTATCTTGCAATCTAGCACACTTTGGAGGGAATGGTGGGCAGTTGTGTTGTGTCATGCACGTGTTCTATCATGCTAATGCTAGAGTGGCTGTAGTCGGAAGTTTGCTGTGTCATGCATGTGTTGCATAAGGCTATAGTGGCTGTTTTGGGAAGTTTGCTGTGTGATGCATGTGTTGTAGCATGCTATAGTGGCTATATTGGGAAGTTTGATGTGTCATGCATGTGTTGCATAAGGCAATTGTGGCTGTATTGAGAAGTTAGGTGTGTCATGCATGTGTTGAAAAAGGCTATAGTGGCTGTATTGGGTAGTTTGCTGTGTTATGCATGTGGTGTATAAGGCTATATCGGCTGTATTGGAAAGTATGCTGTGTCATGCATGTGTTGTATAAGGCTATAGTGGCTGTATTGGGGAGTTTGCTGTGTCATGCATGTGTTGTATAAGGCTATAGTGACTGTATTGAGAAGTCTTCTGTGCCATGCATGTGTTGTATCATGCTCTAGTGACTGTATTGGGAAGTTTGATGAGTCATGCATGTGTTGTATAATGTTATATATAAACATTTCAGAGGCCGTGTTGACTAGTTATATTGTGGAATGTCTGTATCATCATGTCTCATCACGCCGTTTGCAGGTTACACAACTCCACACTCGTCATGTGGATTGAGTGTTCCAAGGCCCAAGAATAATGAATCTATTGACCACTTAATATAATGCATGTATGGTCAGATATCAAGCACTCTTTCCATGACTGCTGCTAAATGTAAGACGATTTATTTATCAGTTTTATTGACTGATTGTACAAACTTCGACAGCTCTTAGTTGCGACAATTATAAACCGTCAAAAAGTTTGGCAAACTGAAGACGAAGATTTTGACTTTCCCCTATGCCAAAGCAATGCGGAAAATAAAACTTGATCGTTTCGGTGACTTTGTGTTTACATTTTATTCCCATTGAGACCTGGTTTCATGTGGAACTGTCGTATGAAAAAAGAAATGTCACTTCAAACCATGTATCGAAATAGCCAGATAAATTATTGAATACAATATGTATTATAGGGTAATGATATTTTGTTATCAACTGAATAAAGTAATCTCGAATATTTATTTCATTATAAAATATCGTTCATAGCCAGTTTATTCCGAAACGAAGTCACAGAAGGCCTATAAGACCTTCAATAAGCTCATAATGCAATTTGTTCATTCAGCTTTCACTTGCTTGCATTAAATTGTTGAGAAACGAACGCACAAAAGTGTAATGCAATTGCATAAAATAACTGTTACTGCATCCGCTAGTCACGTGTGAAAGCCAATGTATCCTAAATTTACTATCTTTACAGTAGTGAACCCAAGTTTAATAACCTGAAAAAAAAATCATTTATGCAAAGCTTTAAGATTTTTATATGCTGAAAATATATATGTTTTTATTTGAACAGAACGATATTATTTCATGGAATGTATTGGATAGAAAGCAGGTAATTTTTTTTCCTCTACTAATTACGACCGATGCAGACCCCAGTGCCGATAAACTACGACACTATTAACATAATCCGAAACTAACAATCTTGTTCATTGCCTTATTATTAGATAGCGTTGCTTTATTGCCCGCAAGGGCAATAAACTGTATCGACCAATCATTGAAAAACATCATCCTAATCAACTGCAACTCAATAGGAAATTTGTGTCATGTTTTCGATTCCCCGGGTGAAAACAATGTTTTTATTCACGCTTATAAATGAATGTACAGTCGCGATAGGATCATACTGTCAAATAAAAGCTATAATTTTCAGTGCAACTTGACGTGTTCAACTAAATTTATAAATGAAAATTTTCAATCATGTTATAAATATACATGGAAAAGTTTTCCATAAATAACAATTAACAACTACATAGTCAACATGTTATGGCAGCAGTCTTGACAAGTACTTTAAAATATCATGACCCTAAACAATTTCCTTAACTCCAGGCATTCTTCACGCGAGGATTTCGTCAGCCTAATAGCAGCAAAGGAAGCGGAGAGTTTAGTGAAGACCCGATCCTTCTTTCATCCAATGACTGGAAAATTGGAGGGACATTTCGCCTCACAGGAATGCAATAGAACTCTTCCGGCGACGCTGTTGGGTTCTCGAAATGAAAAAAAATGCGAGACACTGCGAGATAAAACCATTTTTTTAGTATCAAAAGACATTGAAAAATGATCTTATTGCAGTCCAGATTCCTAACGACACTGTTCATTCCGACAGAGCTTTTAATTGGCACATCCTGAGGGCAGGAGAGAAAACAGACCTTGTCATTCATCTCAAACAGGTTAACGAAAGAAAGTGCGAATTGACAATCTTGAACCACTGGCCTCAGGAGTAACCGTGCTGAGAGATGCTTCAGGTTGGTGCTACCTGAGGTCAGGGTGGTTACGATTAGCCAGTGCACTCAGTTGGGAGCACCACTTTCCGAAGAGGGTATTTTCGATGTTCTGAGAAGCAATTAAGATGAATTGGATCGAATGATACCCCGATTGGAGCAGATAGAGAAACCAAGCATCTGTACTTTTGAATAGTTTTTTCTCTACTCATAAACTGCCATATGTGCTCAGATCATCGCCCGCCTATTTAACATTGGTGAGTGTCAAAACAGTTTCGATTTGGTGTTGAGGGATGTCGTCACTAGGTTGATGGCATGTCTTGGAACCAAGTCACTTTGCCAATTAGTCATGGAGGCCTCGGGTTCAGAAGAAGAGCAGTAAATGTTGCCCTTAAAGCCTTCTTCTCGTCGATGCATTCTGTGAGTGACTTTGTCGACGCTGTTCTTTGCGACATGAACATCGTGTCTGACCCAGAGGAGCTGCAGGTTGCCGTCGTGATGATGAAGGGGGGGAGGGGGAGAGAGGTGGTGTTCCCCTTAACTTGGAGGGACAGGACATGAGTAAGCAGAAAGTATGGGACTTGCCTTTGGTAGAGGCCACACTGAACGGTTTGCTTGCGGTTGCGGTTCAGACGGAGAGAGCATACCTCCTGGGTGCCTTCCTGTGCATGCATCCCCTGTGCTGTCATTGGGGACTCAACTAGATCTATAGACACTGCGCATTGCCGTTGCTCTTAGGATGGGATCTAGAGAATGGACGAGATGGACTGCATGGACTATCATATTGGTACAGTGCCGGCCGCTTTCCCAGACATTCTGCGCTGAGCGACATCGTCTGAAGATCTTTGCAGAGAGCGGGACTACCATCGTTGCTGGAACCATTGGGTTTGGACAGAGGTTATGGCAAGAGACCCGATATTTTCACTGTTTTCCCTTTTAAAAATTGGAAGAGCTTATGGTAGACCTGTACTTGTGTGGACACTTATGCGGATCTGTATTTGATAGGTTCTGCAATATCAGCTAGTTCTGCAGGTACAGAGGCAGAGACATGTGAGTGCAGGAAGTAAGGCACTTCGACGCGAGAGTTCCAATTTTAGCCAATAGCCTTGAAGACGACTGGGGTGTATGACGAGTCAACTGTGCGAATTGTGAAGGAGATCGGACTGAGATTGGTGAAGGCAACCGGAGATTCACGACAATTTCTATGGTTCCAGCAGCGAATGGGAGTGTTTGGTATCTGTTTTCATGCGTTGCACCATAACACTTCAATTAGGGACTGCATGATTTGTTTTACAAACAAAGGAAGTAAACCACGTTCTACGGGAAACAGCAAAAAAAAAGATTTAAATGATGTCAAGATGTTGCGTTTCACCCTCCATAACCCTTTCGCGGGCAGAAGGGTTCGCCAGATACGGAGAAATATAATATTGTGATAGACAATTAAATCCACAGGAGTACACCTGCCCGTTGAAGGTTTCTACGTCGAGCAAGAACTCGATTCTTTTTAACCCACTACACAGGTTTACGCAGGGAAGAGTTTCCTCAGCAATGTCCTTCCTTGGCCCATCCATCATCCTAACTCCAAGCGATTCTTGTTTGTCGTGTCATTTTCTGGACTCGGGGAAAAAACTAGGAACACTTTTCGTGAGCAGGAGTTATGCCGTGACGGAAATTCACTGAGCAGGCCGGTATTGGTGAGGCAAGGAGGTTTTATAATAAAGCAATTGATGGTAAGCAAAGGAGGAATTGTGAACTTCCGTGTTTGGTGAGTAGATATGTCAGAGGTGGGTTTGAGGGAAGGGGCAATTACGACACTGTCTGGTTTATTAAGCAGAGAGTAGTTATGTCACAAATGCGTTTGATAAGGAAGAGGGTGATAACGCCGCAGCCGGGTTAATTGAGCAGAAAAGTTAAATCACCCGATAACATAAACACACTTTCATAATTTCCCTCTTCATTCCTTACTCTTTGATTACATTCATTTGCACAGTTGTGCTTGGACGGAACCTCGAAATCCGTGCCTGTTACGAATTACAAGCAGTTAAGAAATAGTTTCCGATATCTTCACTCTCAATGAAAAGTAAATGATTGATGGGGAAATTGTTAACATCAACAGGCAAACAAATCGTTTTGATGTCTACTCGGAATAGAATCATTCTAAGCATCGAAGTTTATTTCCTTCCTATAATAATTCGTTCATGCAAATAAACCGAGTATTCGGCATCACCAACGTTTTTATTTTACTGGTATTTTTCAATGCTTAACGCAGCTCTACGCATATTCATAATGAATGTGAATTTTCTTATATGATTCAAAAATTAGTAACCTTATAAGGCAATAATAATTAGCTCCAGAAATTACCATTCACGCTTCAATTCAAAATTAATGCTTGTATTCAACACCAACTTCAGCTTTTTCAGCCAAAAAAAGAACAATTCGATTTTTTTTCCCGAGAACTAATTAATACTAACGTCATGTTTCGGAATCTTCTTGCTGGCACGGGAGCAGCATAATATTTCTTATGATGTATCTTCCGATCTACAACGCCCAGAGGAGCTGTGTTCGTCACTTGTGTTCATTTATGCTTGCCTTGTATCATGTTATGTACAACATACAGATAAAATTTGGAAGGCAGATATGTGGCGCATAAGTGTTGTATTTGACAACTACAGCATAGTCTGTGATGGGCAGCTGTTTCATGTTATCTGCAACGTAAAAGAAAGCTCTGGAGGGCAGATGTGTGGCGCATAATTGTTGTATCTGACCACTACAGCATAGTATGTGATGGGAAGCTGTTTCGTGTTATCTGCAACGTAAAGGAAAGCTCTGGAGGGCAGACGTGTGGCGCATAACTGTTGTATCTGACGACTACAGCATAATCTGTGATGGGCAGTTGTGTCATATCTTCTACAGCGTATAGGAAAGCTCTGGAGAGCAGATGTGTGGCGCATAACTGTTGTATCTGACTACTACAGCATAGTCTGTGGTGGGCAGCTGTGTCATGTTATCTACAACGTATATGAAAGCTCTGGAGAGCAGATGTGTGACAGAAAACTGCTGTTCCTGACTACTACAGCATAGTCTGGGATGGCAGCTGTGTCATGTTATCTACAGAGTATAGGAAAGCTCAGGAGGCCAGATTGGCAGACGTCGTACAACTATAAATACACCAAGTGGAATAAAGGTTCATGTAACGGATGTTCTTGGAGAGACTGACCTCTTGTTGCCTAATGGGTCGTTCGTAAATTCCAAATAATCGTACAATAGCACTGTTCGTTTATTTAGAATCGCATTTCAGCGTATATTATATGGAAGGCTGAATTGAACACCTGAATCCTTATTCCATTACCAACTTGTAAACTCTCAAAAAGCATTTAAATTTTTTCTTGGGTACCAGTGCAACATGAAAATATAAAGCATTAATGGGTGGCTGTCCTAGTGATGCTTGAACTTCGTTCCTCTCGGAAACATGGTTTTCATGAGGTGATTGTCATTTCGGAACGAGTACAGTATATTTTCTCCTGTTGCTTCACGTCATCTTAAGCAGTAGTTGTGAGAAAATTCTAATTTTACATAAATATTTCAAGCAGACGAATATGTGGAATTGACTGTAATGTGATTTTGAAAATAATTTGCATCATATTTCTTGTTTCTCTTGTTTACCACAAATGCAGTCACTTGGACAAGAAGATAACACAACACATATTGGTTTTGAGTTCAACATTTTTGACGAGAAATGCACATAAGGACAATACACCATGCACGTATGCAACACCACATAAATGAGAATATTTTGCTAAGACATTAAACAGATAAATATTTTTGTGCCCAACATATTTCGTGCTAGCAATGGTACAGAGAGGAACCCTTAGCGATACGATACCATTTGTGCAATACCAAACTATACATCATCACTTGAATCACTTTCGATGACATTGAATAGTAATGCAACACGGAGGTAAATTTGGCTCACATTTTGTTTCTCGTGGTATTAAATACTGTCCTTATTACAAGTTCCGATGCATTTTTCTTATCAATATTCAGATCGCACGGGCATGGTCGAAACTGCCTGCTAAATAAATTAGACAAGTTTGTATTATACATGAAATGAAACGGTGTTGTTTCCAGAAAATCATCATGTGTTGAGCAAACTTAACAAATGAAATCGTTATATTCCGTCAACAACAATATATCAGCGATCGATTGCAGCATATCATTTATTTATTCATTTCCGCGTAACATTAAATCTATAAAATACCTATTTTTCCATGACTTCTTGTTTTTTTCTTGCCAGGATCCCTGACAAATGCTTGAAAATTCCAGAAGCAAAGGAAGCGGAGAGTCAATTGGAGACCCGATCCCTCGATCCAATGACTGGAAAATTGGAAGGACATTCTGGTGCACTAGAATGAAAAGGAATCCTCCAAGCGATGCTGTTGGGATCACGAAGCGAAGGCGATCGGGGGTAGCAACTCAATGACTTCAGCCTCATTGGAACCCAAATGCGATGCACCATAGGACACAATCGAATTAGTCTAGAAAACAAGAAATGTCAATCATTGATGAAAAACTGTCCTAAACAAATGAGATTCCGATAACAAACCTCATATTTGATGAGAGACTCCATTTATGGCGCTTGATATGATCAAAATCTGTCCTTAAATCGTTAACAGGATTTGGTTAACATTTAATATAAAAGAAGCATTCTATGGAACCCTTTTTGTCATCGTTTTAAATGACATATTTGTGTAATTTCTTCTGCATTCCTTATAATCCATTATTGTTCGTTCGCATAATCCCGTCCACGTCAACATAACCTTTAGGCGTAGACTCTGCACTCGTGTAGTACATGCACATAGAATGAGTGCATGTGCTCCAACATAACATCAGTACGCGCTTGTAGTCGCTCCGCACATAACTAAGTGACCATGAATAATGGATACAAAATCGTTGGTAACAATTTACCACCCGACATCACGCGCAATTTCTTCACGTACAGAAATGTCGAGGAGTAAAACAAACTTTCAGTGACAGTCGTAAAAAGTAATACAATCGAAACGTTCAATTCGCGGCCCGACCAATTCTCCCAGTAACGCCGCAAAATAGTTTCCGGCTGGAACGGTCTTGCCTGTATATTCGGTAAAAACAGTGTTCGTCGTTGACACCCGTTCGGTCGGAAAAAGGCCCGGCATAGGTATTAGCATGGAAGTAAAGGTGCCCGGCATGAGTACTGGTTGAAAAACGGTGTCCACCAGCGGTACATGTCAGCACTGGTTTAACGAGGAATGAAACCGAGATAATTTCAAACCAACATCGTTGATCGGTGGCAACATCTTCAGCTGCTGATCGACATTATTTAGAGTATCATCGTTGTATGATATTTTCCACTACAACCTCTCTTTTTATTAGTATTTTAATACTCAAGTAACACAGACACATGATTCCTCTTCGAAGTTCTACTTCAAAACTAATCTGATTAGCATCAAAAGGCACCCTGGTTTGGGCGAAAAGGCCTATTAATGTCTCCTTACACATGTAACCAATTGTACACAAATTTGGTCATAAAACTTGCGATACCGTCAATGATGTTGAGAAACAGTGTTCATAAGATATCACTTTTGCACATGTCAGTACTCCAAGCTTATATATTTTTTTGCTTCAATATTTAATGTAACGGCGATGGATTCCTGGGTCATCTCAAGACTAGTTACAGTTGCAATCAATGATAGCCCAAAGAAGTTATCGAGAACCAAGTTTCAAATACTTTTTTATTTGAAAAAGGGTATTCCTGACAAAAAAAAATCTGAAACAGTACGTCGATACTTTATTTTGAACAACACTGGTTGCCTACAGAAGTTGTGGCCACTATCACTATTGGGGTTGTATGGAGATGCTCACTTATGCTACTGGAATGTCAGAAAGAAAATAATAAGGGTAACAGTACTTGATGGATTATCTCAAAAAATAACGACTTGGTGAGCACTGGATTATTAATTTTCCACACGGTGATCTATTTGTGTGTAGGTGTAATTATTCGAAAAATCAAAGGTTAGCCTTTTTGAAGTGTTCGTATTTTATTAGTGCTATTTTTCATTTTTGAATTAGACCACACCGTGTCTAATAACGGCCAACAACAGGAGGCTTTCTTCTAAAACAACCCATCATCAAAAGATTCACTGCATAGATATCCGGCAAATATCTTCATTGGTGCTATTTCACATCAGTCAACAATTTACATCTGATGCACAATCTTTGTCAGTCATTACAAACATTTAAATTTATACATTTATATATATA
>SDVV010041323.1:0-10449 GCA_016164225.1 Gammarus roeselii | reverse complement strand
GCTCATTGGGCATGACACTTGACCAGTTGGTCATATAAATTTGTACCTATTGCACACAAAGATTCGAAAAGTTAGAAATAACACTGCACTGTATGAACGTAGATGTAAAACGGGACTTAAAATGGATTATTGGGCGAATGACCTAATCACGAAATCGACTTTACTTGAAGTGTTATTGAAATTTACGTGAGCTCATTGGACATGTCACATGACCAGTTGGTAATATAAATTTGTAACTATTGCGCACAAAGATTTGAAATGGTAACACATGACGCTGTATGAACTGTATCGCGAAACGGGACATAATATAACTATTGAATATATGACCTAATCACGGAATCGTATTATTTACCTCAACAAAATTCCATCGCCAGTTTTCTACGTTCAATTGTCACACAAAAAATTGCTTATATACTACAAGAGAAAAACTTATAATCTACACCGGTGAACTACCAATTTTCTGACATTTTTTTCATTTATGTACAATAAATATATTTTTCTATGTATTTCAGGATTCATTTTCAATTTTCTGACTTTTTTTTATATTTTTATTTTACAATAAATATATTTTTCGTGCTTTTCATGATTTCTTTTGCGCTATCGCGACTCATTTAACTCTCTAATTTCACTTCCTACGGGAGCTCGGCCTATCGTGATTCAACACACTTGATTGATGAGCTTCTTGATTCACTTCTTATTGCTTGTAGTTACTTACAAGTTGTAGAAATTTGTTTCTGAAGACCCCTGGATGCTGTGAGGTTGCGCCTTCTAGCGGCGCATTTTCTTGACTGCTGTCTTGTTTTTGGCCGACGAGATTGAGTAAATTTGTCCCTGTCAATCAGCTGGTCGTGGTCGTTAGCTTCCGTGACGGATGTGGTTGTCCTTTGCGATGCCATGGTAGTGATAGCTCAGTTGCCGTGCTGGCAGGTGGAAGGGGTGGAGATGACAGCTCCGTGCTGGCAGCGTAGAGTGGCTGCCGACCCGTCCTTCTCGGTCCGACTGCCTGCTGTGATGTTGTAGACCGCAGAGATGGTCTCTCGTTCTACCCTCATTGTTGCCTTTTTCTTATGGTTTTTGGTAGCATTGGTCACGAGGGTGGTGAGGCAAGGGATCGAGTGTCTCATGGAGTGAAGACGTGTGTTCGGGGGCTGAAGCATTTTGTTTTGAAGTGTGCAGTTATTGTTTTAATTAAAAAGACAAATGTTTTGTTTTGCTTCAATCCCGCACCGCTCACCAATGTTACGGTTTCAAGTTTTCAGGTTGTAATCATCGGGTAAATCAAGGTTGAAATGATGAAACATTGGTTTTATAAAAGTCTTTTTGTAACAAGTAACCAGACAAAAGTTACTCTATCAATAGAGTACTGAATATGGATTTGTAATAACGGACACAAGTAACAAAGTGCACATCAAAAAGAAAAGTGTTAAGTGTAAGACAAGCGTAGGGTAGAGTAGGAGCCTACACCCGAAGGCTTCCGCTGCTGTAGGGAGTGAGTGTGGTATCGCTGCTGTTGGGAGAGTGAGTGCTGCCCTTTGCCGTTCGGGCTGCCCTGAATGATATGTGGGAGGGCCATCTTCATGAGTATCAAAGGGTCCTTCCAATGAGGGAGAGGATACACCTTTTTGGGTCATCTAAGAGGCGGGGCGTCACTTTATTGGTAAATATCCAACAAAGTCTGTTAACCGATTTTGTGGGCTCCTCCCATCTTTAAACAATAAAATAACCCTGCGTTAAACAGTGTTATGGGACCTAGTCTTCCTTCCCCCTATTGCTGACACGCAAATGGTCCTCACTTCGTCAATGTCTCCTACGTTATACAATCCGAGGAATACGGCCACCTGCTTCCCTTCACACATCGGAGGGGGAATAAAATATATGCAAGGCAAGGGACATCCATGAAATTTGAGCTAAGGGTTAACAGGCCTAAAGCCTACACTGTTTTATAAATCTGTGCCAGAGGAGGCCGATCATAACATTAGATCATCACAACTGTAAGATGATGTCTTCATGTAGTATTAGCCAACACATGGCTTGATGTGTTAGATCATCACAACTGTAAGATGATGTCTTCATGTCATACTAGCCAACACATGGCTTGATGTGTTAGATCATCACAACTGTAAGATGATGTCTTCATGTCATATTAGCCAACACATGGCTTGATGTGTTAGATCAGCACAACTGTAAGATGATGTCTTCATGTCATATTAGCCAACACATGGCTTGATGTGTTAGATCATCACAACTGTAAGATGATGTCTTCATGTCATATTAGTCCTCACATGGCTTGATGTGTTAGATCATCACAACTGTAAGATGATGTCTTTGTCATATTAGCCATCACATGGCTTGAGGTTAACACCTCAAGCCATGTGTTGGTCAATATGACATGAAGACATCATCTTGGAAATTTTCTTTTCCTATTGTTGATTGATGATATGATTGATAGGTGCAGTATCTCTCTACTGACGAAGCACTGCATAACTATGAAAATGTGCATTCATTTGATCGCCATTAATAACTCCTCTCTTTCGTTGATCCAGTGTATATTGTGTCTTCCTAATGTTGATGATCTCCCAAATTAATCTACTTAGTATACAGGCATCAATAATCCTTTAAATAGAGTCGGCTATTGTTGTATTCATCTTACATCTTCAGACCACCTTCACGAGATGGACTCAACCCACGACAACCACGCCTTCGAGGGCGACGCCGCTGCAGGTAGGAACACTCACTTTCCATTAGTCGTAACCAGTAGTGTTTGGCAGGACCACCTGCACGAGATGGACTCATCCCACGACAGCCACGTCTTTGAGGGCGACGCCGCTGCAGGTAGGAATACTCCCTTGCTATTAGTCGCACCCAGTGGTGTTTGGCAGGACCACCTGCACGAGATGGACTCATCCCACGACAGTCACGCCTTTGAGGGCGACGCCGCTGCAGGTAGGAATACCCCCATGCCATTAGTCGCACCCAGTAGTGTTTGGAAGGATTACATTAGATTTAGGAGGTCATCTTCACCGGAGCTCTGACGAGCGCTTTTGTGAGCTCCTCGTAGGGCGTTCTGCTCTTCAAGCATGCTCAAGCATACGGAAAAATATTTGATAGTTTTATGTTTATTTTCTTGTTTTTCATCTTCAATTTTCTGCTCGTTGTCGGTTTATATATGGGTGTGATGTAGCTAGTCCCTTGCCGGACTTGGGATTGGCTGGGTTACGGCCTTTGTCTGCGACCCAGGCAGGGCTGTTCGGTAGGAACAACGCACACGCCCTGCATACTAATAAAATGATAATAACAATAATAATAAAGTCTATTCATACACAGATAGTATGTTATTCTTTTTAACAATCAATTTATACATACTAAATCTAAAATTGGGGAAATGAACAAACAAGATAAGAACCTGTAACTGACTTACTGGAGCTGTGTGCGAGCGGTGGGAGGCATTTAACTTTCCTAGCTGAACATACGAACAAGACTCTTGCCGAAACATGTCACGACGAGAAAGCTGTCAGGGTTGAGTTTTAATGTATACTATAAATATGCACTGTATCCCGTTAACATAAGGTGTTCCGATCTAACATTCGGAACTTTTATGTAACAGTTAATTAGAGTGAGAATTGCTAATTCAGCTATACGCCTAATTCATTGGGGAGCAAAGAATGCGACGGTATGAGTGGGTCTATGTGAGACAGAGAGTCACTGACAAAACGAAAACATAAAACAGAGAAAATATCATCATTATAATAAACAAAAAAAAGTTTCCTCGTGCACGCGCAGTGTGTTATTCTCGTGGAACAATAAGCTCTCTGTAACGTGTCACGACGGGAGGGCTATCATGGTAGGTTTGAAGTCCACAACAAGTGTGCGTTATATCCTGATGAAATAAGATGTTTCTATTTGACATGGATATCTTTTGCATAGTAATGAGTACGAATTCTTTATTCAGACCCACAGCCTAATCAATTGAATAGCAAAGAATGCGACGGTATGGGTGGATCTATGTGAGTTAGAGAACCACTGGCATAGTATACAAATAAGGAAAAAAATGCATTCATACACCAACCAGTGTGGTATTTTTGTGGTACAGTAACAGAGTACACACCTTATGCACGAAGAAACATATATAGCTACAGCGCGTACAAAACAATTGTCCTCGACGGCACAGATAATTTATTTTAAGGCCAGAACAATGCGAAGTCAAGTCAATAGGGACAGGGCACACTGAGGTGAAATTGCAAGATTCTGCAACAGTGCAGCCGTGTTTGAATTGGCAGCTGCTATTTGTTCAAAAACAAATAGAAAAAGAGATCAGAGCAACATAGTATGTGAGGTTATGTTAGTGTTTTGTTTACTGGATGGTAGTGTTGATGCTCTGAGCGAGCTGAAAAATATGGTTTTACGTTACCAGTTTTGCGTTAATCGTCATCGATTGTTCAACTCTGTCTTCGGGCAAGCAATAGAGTGGTACATTTCTGCTTGAACGAAAATACGGTTGCGCAATTCTGAATGTCTGCTGGCAGCTTGTTAAAGCTCTTTGGACCAATTCTCGTTGGCTAAGATAAAGCATCAATTATTCATTTCAGTTACTCTGTCAATTTTTTTCGAAGAGGGTTTGGACAAAATACTCGGATAAGTTGTCTCACTACTGTATCGTGTCCAACACCGAATAGTGCCTCGTCGGATGATGAGGGACTACAACCCTGACACTCATCCCAATATGTGTTCACACGCTTCCAACTCTTTGCCTAACAGCGCGAAATTGACTTTTGCAACAGGCACGATCACTAAAATACCTAAAAAAATATATTAAACTAAATAACTAAAAATATACATAACTAAAAAATCAGTCATGTGCTCTGATGAAATGAATGGATTTTATTTAATAATGTTATACTGTGGAAATAAAATGATTGTGTTCGTCCTCATTTGGATCCGTAGATGATACTGCAAGAAAAGAGGAGCGTCAGGAATGCACCTCCAATCTGGAGGCGGAGGATGTCATGCGCGAGAGGCGTATGATGATCAAAGACATCTGCTGCTTGTCGCTTGGCTTCTTCTTTCTCTTCACCAGCTACCAGGCAATGTCCAACCTACAGTCGTCAATTAATGAGTAAGCTCAATAAAGGTTAAACATGAGTTTTCTCATCACCAGCTACCAGGCTTTGTCCATCCTGCAGTCATCGATTAACGAGTAAGCTCAATAATGGTCAAACATGAGTTTTCTCTTCACCAGCTTCCAGGCTTTGTCCAACCCGCAGTCGTCGATTAACGAGTAAGCTCAATAAAGGTTAAACATGAGTTTCCTCTTCACCAGCTACCAGGATTTGTCCAACCTGCAGTCGTCGATTAACGAGTAAGCTCAATAAAGGTCAAACATGAGTTTTCTCTTCACCAGCTTCCAGGCAATGTCCAACCTGCAGTCGTCGATTACCGATTAAGCTCAATAAAGGTCAAACATAGGCTTCTGGATGTAGTGAAGTTAGTACGCTCCCAGAAACTCCCGTCGGGCCCGAAACACAGACAAAGATGAAGAAACGTGAAATCAGCAAACTTTTGTTAATGAGAGTAATGTTTTCCTTGCAAACATACCTGTGTTTTCTGATAATACCTTCCCTAAATAATTGCGACTTAATCTTTTGATGTTTAACGGTGCACATTTAGCTAACATGATGTAAATAAATATTTAATTCTCATAAATGGAGCTTTTTTTCCTGGCGTTCATGTAACTTCAATTTCAGCATATTGACGATTGAAGGTTGCCGCATGAATCAAAATCCAGTTTATTTTTGAAATACCATTACGTAGGAAAAATTGTTAGGAGCACACTGACGATTTCCCCCTATATAACGACGAATGCGGAGTACAACTTTGTGGGTAGTACATAGTCCCTTAACCACCAAACCATACCCAACCAGAACAGGTACCACACCAAAGGTACTCAACGCTTTACTCTTCCTGCAGGAATGTTGGGACCATCTCCATGTCGGTGTTGTACGCATCCATGGTTCTCTCATCAGCCTTCGTGCCCACTTGGCTGATCAAGAAGCTAGGCGTGCGACTAACGATTGCTGTGTGCATGTTCAGTTACTCGTCCTACATGGCCGCACAGTTCTACCCGACGGCCTACACTCTCATTCCTACGGCTGCCATCTTGGGCTTAGGTGCCTCGCCTCTGTGGTCCGCCAAATGTACCTACTTAACACACGTGGGTGTGACTAGCACGACAAACAGATTTACATTTGGCTGTAGAGTCAAATGAAGGTTTTATCCGAAAAAAATCACTAAAAACCAAATTGTGTATATCGGACACGGCCAGGTGTGTAATCTGGTTGTCCCATTATAAGCACCTGTGTCACGTGAATTAATTTTGCCCATTTTGTCTAATTGGACGTATTATGATTGCGCATCTTGGTTTTCGAAGTGTGTAGACAAAATCTCCTTGCACACAGGAAGAAAGTATGTACTATTTACCCGCATCAGTGTGTTATCTGGTTGTCTCTTTTTTAGCTTAAGTGTCTAAATTAGCGACATTTCTAAATTGTACCTACTCTGTTGGACTGGGTGTGCATTGATTTGTTCAACTATTCATATTGAAGATTCAAGTATTTTATTATGAACATGGAACATAGATCCGAAGTGCGTTGTGATTGAATAATGACTCTACAATGTTAAATACATTCAACAAACTCTCCAATGAGTTATGTTTAGTTATCCCTTGAAAGAAAACGTTCAGGCAGATCCACGCTTACAACATATTCAAAATCAAATCTGTAACTTTTAGATTATTAGTATAATTATAAAATATTTTATTTCCATCGTATAGCAATGGGTTTTCAATTTCTTAAGTCTACAATATAAAAATAGATATCAGTATCTTATTGCAATATGATTTACACTGAACAATCTTTGTGAAAGGTCTCCACAAGTGGTTACAATGTCCCATAACTATAGCAAGCGTCACATTTCACTCATGTATTTGTAGAGCATTATTCCCCAATTGGAAGAAGGTACCGTGAAGACTAACTGCTAATACCAACTCACTCAGGTGTGTTAAAATTGGAACCACCAGGTAGCAGTTCTTAACAGTGTAAGGTACACTCAATTTTTTTCACTAAATGAATATGACAGTCATTTAGGTCAGTAGTGAATATAAGAATGTCATAACATGTAAGGAAACTTAAAAAAACAATTGACGTTCAATATAATTGGTGTACTTCCATCATACGTTTCTCAGGTGGGCAACAAATACTCTGAACTCACAGGCGACAACGTTGAAGTGGTCATTACACGCTTCTTCGGCATATTCTTCCTCTTCTTCCAGTCCTCCCAGGTTGTGGGGAATTTGATATCTTCAATAGGTTAGTAACTTTAAATTACCTTTCCAAAAAAGAGAATTCGCTTGCAATTAGATTTTTTTCTATCAATAGATGCACTCTGGAGGCTTCATCCAAATTGGGAGAGCTTCTTCCCCGCCACCGGAATGAAATTGAGTTTCAAAATGTACAGAATTACGTTCAAATAAGAATCTGAAACATAGTGCTAAGTATAATTCAGTTACTTGTTTATCAATTTCATTGCTCAAATTCAGTTGTGCTGACGAAAATTTCTCTTTCGCATCATATTTGTAAGATAAAATTTACTTAAAGGATTTAAGGATTTAAAGTTTATTTACCTATAATGACATGTTGAGAAAACTGCACAAATATCAGAATACACATATGATACGTATCAAGTATTCGTCAGCGTGAGCTGTTCTGAAGACAACATTTGCTATTTAGATAAACTTAATATTAACTTTTAACTAAGGTTAGGGAGTATGTTTACCTCAACATCCCACCAACCAATGAACATTGTTAGGGGACATCCTCTCTTCTCCATTGTTCAACATGTCGAGACAAAGAAAAACGTCGCATTGGACTGTTTTTTACGTTAAACACGTGAAAAAAAGTAGAGTCACAGACATACGTTTACCTAATCATGACAATTCACTGTTTCAACTGACGTGTCATAAAAGAAACGAGTAGAAATGTCCGAAGACAGTTTTTGAAACTAACTGCATAGTTGGCAGGACACGTCCACAGGAAAAAACAATGAAATCAGTCATAATAAATGGGTTTAGTAATTGAACGGGTTTCTACATGGACGAGATAACTGGAAATTTGTGTACATGAAACATGAAAAAAATAAAATGGAAGTATCCATACAATGAAACTGATGGATCACAAATAGTTAACAGGTAAATTGCATAGCCGAAGTAAATTACAAAGCAAAAATTTATGCACTTTCGAGTTCAATCAGGCATAAGTTTAGTTTGTGTTTCAAGGTGGCTATACTGCTACTCGTCCTTATATCTATAGCATTCGAATTCCAAGTTTTAGCAGCTCTATATTTAAAAAAATAGTTTGGTTTGTGTTGACGAGTTACTGGAAATTTGCAAGCCCGCGTTGTTACAGAGATTAAACATATGGTTATTTCAAACTAAAAATCGTTATCAGCGCAAGTTTATTGATTCAAAGCTTTGTAAAGGATCACCGCAGTGGAAAAGTTGATGAAGTGACACAGAAGGAGAATATTCCGTTGGCAAAAGAGAGGGAGCGTGTGGTCACGTCAGTTGGCATATGATGTGTTCTAATGACACGCTTTTAAATATGAATGACAGGTCTTTGGTTTGTTTTGTAAGTAGAAGCATACACTTTGCACTGTAGGTAAAAAAAAATATGAATACGGCTGTAGTATAAAAATATTTACGCAGGAGTCGTGAGATAAATTTTCTTTTTGTAAAGGATGACACACAATTTGGGTAATTTACCGGAAACAAATGAGACGTGATCTTTCCAGTAAGTCTCTGTTCTACTACTACACCGAGAACTTTGTTTTGCCACATCTGCAACCGGTTGACTTTTAAATTCAACGTGTGTGTTAGGATTGGCTATTTTAACCGTGGAAAATGTCATGACTTGCGTCTTATTGGAGGTGAACCAGTTTGAAATGTGGACTAATTAATTGTTCATATTAGTAATAGTTTCATTAAGATTTTACGGTCGAATATAACATGTTTTCAATCCTATCATACAAATCTGCAAGTTCAAGGTGGACAATTTAATTGAAGTTTTATTTTTCTGGCGTTTTTTCTTACAAAATAGTATCAAAGTATTGTGACAGGTCGCCCTTGGGTACATAGGGACGTTTAGACTGTGTCTCCATTAACATTTGGCAATACTGCTCGGAATTACCTTGAAGAAACATAATCGGGATATTTATGCACACAACATAACTACTTGTAACTTAGATGGTCCTTTTAAACCTCAATGTAGTTGCAACGACTGTTGAATGCGACAGGGGTGTCACTGGGGATTTCCTCGTCATATTATTTTCGAGGTACCTCAGATACGATACCGTTGTTCCCTGACGACAGTTCTTGCAACGGACGCCGAGCCGTTGAACGCTACCGACCCACGCCTGGACACATGTGGTGCCCTCTTCTGTCAGGGAAGCGGAAGCAACACTTCCCTAAAGAACGAGATCAGCAACGCTGAGCGTTACACCATGTCGGGCATCTACCTCGCTTTCGCCATTACTTCTTCTGTGGTGGTGATGCTCTTCGTCAGTCCGCTCACCAGGTAAGGAGGGAAAGGAACGCAACAATCACTTTGTTGGTGGTGGTGATGCTCTTCGTCAGTCCGCTCACCAGGTAAAGAGGGAAGGGGACGCAACAATCGCTTCGTCTGTGGTGGTGATGCTCTTCGTCATTCCGCTCACCAGGTAGAGAGGGAAGGGGACGCAACAATCATTTCTTCTGTTTTGGTGATGCTCTTCGTCAGTCCGCTCACCAGGTAAGGAGGGAAGGGGATGCAACAATCACTTCGTCTGTGGTGGTGATGCTCTTCGTCAGTCCGCTCACCAGGTAAGGAGGGGAGGGGATTCAACAATCACTTCGCTTGTGGTGGTGATGTTCTTTGTCTGTACGATCATCAGGTAAGGAGGGAAGAGGATGCAACAATCACTTCGTACGTGGTTTTCTCTTTATAAGCCCGCTCACGAGGCTAAGAAGGAAGGGGATGCAACAATCACTTGGTATGTGGTGGTGCTGCCTTCTCTTCATAAGCCCGCTCACCAGGCTAGGAGGGAAGGGGATGCAACAATCACTTCATATGTGGTACCCCTGCCTTTTCTTTATAAGACCGCTCACCAGGCTAGAAGGGAAGGGGATGCAACAATGACGTCGTATGTGGTGGTGCTGCCTTCTCTTCATAAGCCCACTCACACGGCTAGGAATGAAGGAGATGCAACAATCACTTTGTATGTGGTGGTACTGCCTTCTCTTTATAAGTCCGCTCACCAGGCTAGTAGGGAAGGGGATGCAACAATCACTTCGTATGTGGTGGCGCTGCTTTCTCTTTTTCAATCCGTTCACCAGGCTATAGGAGGGAAGTAGAGAGGCTCCCA
>SDVV010041322.1:0-10449 GCA_016164225.1 Gammarus roeselii | reverse complement strand
AAAGTGGATGTCGTTCAGAGCGGAAGAAAAACACTCACCCGATCAGAGAAATACCAAGTTCGTTTAAACTGCAATCCCGCGTAGTTTCATTTCCCTGCTATTGAACAGCCAGACTCTAGTCCCAAGGCCTCAATTGCAGAGCCATTTTCCAATTCTGGCCGCTTGGTTTAATAGCGAAAATATTCGGAAAATAAAGAGCAGAACAATACAGGTGAAATATATTTTTGTGAAAAGATCTCAATGTATTTTATTGCATCCGATGAAATATTTGACTTTCAGACGTAGTTTTGTGTTGAAAATGCTGGAATAATCGGGTAGATGGTGAACACTTGCCTCCAATACTGAGTGAAGTTAAGAGTTATTGTGTAAAGAAAAACATTTCCGTTATATGAACTTTAACTCTATAACCAGCGTTTTAAGTAAATAACCCTCATGAAAGGTTAGGAGTAGAATTACTCATTCCGCACAAAGTGAAGGAGTGGAATAAGTCTTAATTCCAAGCGAGAGTAGACCCTACACTTATGTAGAAATATTGGTTCAAGATCATTTTATCCCGTTGCTTCCAAGAACGCATTTCGGAGCTGCCGCAGCCAAGTCAGCGGTCTTCGTTTCCGTGCCACAGCGGCTGGTATGAGTGTTACATTGGTTACATTAAAGTATTGGGATAAATGGGACGTTCATCGGTGCCGTATGTATGCTAAGCATACATCAATGAGTCATGAGCTGTCATCTGAGATGGTGATGAAAAAATTGTACTTCTTAAACCAGCGTCACCAGCAGTTCAATTGCTATACTTGCGAGATTTTTCGACTGTGTGATCCAGAATTAAATACTCTATATATTGATAACGGAAAACCTATATGTTACAATATTTGAAGAGACAGATCTTTAGTAAAGGCTTCTTGGAAATTGTACCTTCAAAATTGTTCAGTGTCGGGTTCTATAGAACTGGTTGATTTGCTTCTATTATTTAACTCCATCTGTTCGATTCAGATTCAATGTTTCGGTCTTATATACAGGCATTTCTTGACTGATGACTACACAAGTGTTATCTTTCGGCCCTGAACGCTAACTGGTCCTGCCTAAAGCTTTCAAAACACTATTAAGGTCAGAGTTTTGGGATAGTCACTCCTGACCTGGAGACGTGGTTAGCGCCAAAGTTGTGTTATGTGTGCGGATGAATGAAAAGATGGTACGGTTCAAATTGCCGTTGGCTACTCTCTTCGGCGAAATTTAGCCTTGTGTCTAAATTTACCCATAAGTTTGATTATTAATCAGAATTATTTACTAATAAAGTATCAGGAGCTGGACTCTCCCACATGCTAGAGCAGAACCATTGTGCAGTTAACAACACTACTTTAAGAGTAGTGTTGTTAAAAAGTTCCATCCAAATTCGTTGTTAGAAGCAAGGCCATACAGCCTGCACTGTTTTACTCCTGCTGTTCCATAGTTGGGGGGACTTTCCCTCACCAAGTTCCATCCTGTTTCTCAATGAGACACCTATGGGCGGTAAAAACACTAGGACCGCGTCAACACTCATCTTTCAACAGTCATTCTCACCTCGTGCGCACACGATTCGCGCTCTCTCCCCACCATCGTACTCCTGTCTCTCTTCCCTAATACCTTCTACACACCATCTATCCACACAAACATTGGTCTACCTGTAGGCCTTCGCTCAATATCCTCCGCTTTCCTCACCTTTTCGCCAATCTCTTATCCTCCATCCTCACCACGTGTCCGAACCACCTCAGAGCTCCTCAAGCTACTCTGTCCTTTAGTTTCCTCGCCATCCCTGCTCTAATTCGATTATCGTCGTTACTGATCACTCCGGCCATCCCGTCATCAGGTCATTCCTCTCATACGTTTCATCTCAGAAACATTCACCCTTCTTCTTTCTTCCGCTCTCAAACATGACGCCTCGGCCTCGTATAGAACACAGTTCGAGGGTACAATTAACCTCTCATTGCTTCAATAGCCAATGTCCCTCAGCTTATATAACTCTTTACCATGCACAACGCTTCACGTGCTTCCTTCACTCCCGATTTTCCATCTGTTTCCATCTACCCAGTCGTCTCCACATGAGAGCCCAGGTCTTGAATCACTAAACATCCTCCAATAACTCTCTGAGTCAGATGGCATTGTCATTTCTAAGAAATCTCATCATTTAACTTGTTCACAAACTAAATCACCGTTTTCTCCTCTTACTCACCGCGCAAAATGGAAGATGGGGCAAAAATTGAGACCGTATGATTAGTAAATCAATATAAATAATTTTTATTTTATTTTTGGTAATATAAGATTCAATCTCTATTGATCTCTGTTAAGGCCATGGCTGTACAATACAGTTGCAGTTCACTAACTGGTGTTAATGGAAAATAAATAGGTTATAAATTATTCCTTCCAGTGTTCAACTGCTTACAGAAATCTGTATTTCCAAAAATATTCGTCCCCACAAAACTTGATTTTCATTAATCGGCGAAAAGGTCTTGCCTACGAATAATTTATTTGAAGACTTGTTAATAATATTCAGTTTAATGACAAGCTGCCTGCACAATCGGAATGTTACACATCTAATATATTCTATATTAGCTTTTCTATCTTCCAAATGTTCCTAATGAACATAATAAAATGGTCTTGCTAATTATGGCTTCCAGAAGGCAGAGGGTTCACAAGAAATGAATAAAATCGTCTGGCAATAGACATAATTGAATCAATATCGGGAGTCTTGATTGGAGTCAAACGTAAATGTCGAAATGTGTTGATGTGAAATTCGTCTACACATTTTTTTCACGTTTTATATGCTGAACCTATATTTCAATTAATGCAATTATAAAGTTGATGCGATTTACTGGAATCTCAGATTTACTTCTCCAGAGCTGGGATCTCCGAAATGAAAAAATACTTCCAGGAGAAACTGTTCCGGAAAAGTCGTGTGGGGAAAAATGGGTCCATGGAGAAACCTAATTTCCTACGAACTTGAATGGGAAGAATATAAGCAGAGACCTTGAGGAAGATAAGAAAAAAATAGCTTTTCCTGATGATTGTGGAAAATGAGCAAATGAAACATAAATATAAAAACTGAATTATCCACAGAAATAAATGTTTATACGATGAGACAAACTATAATTGGAGATAATAAAAATTATCATGCACGGAAGAAAGACTAATAAACCTAAGCTGGAAGGTTTATTTCATCTTGCGATTCCCCAGTTACCGGGGATCAAAGCAAGATCACATATGTGGAATCGAGAGACAAACTTCCTGTCACTAAGCCACGACGGGCGGTGAAAGGCTATGATGTGTTACGACAAAATGGCCAACTGACAAATCTATAAATTTCGCGTTCTTAGCTGAATTACAGAACCGTACGTTTTCCTCCCTTATGGCATTGCCAAGCCAGGCCCGTACAGCCTTTCGTAAGTCGATTGTTCCAATGCCCTTGAACATTAGTCCCCGACACGTCACAGTGCTAGTGGTCAGCTGGGCATCAGGTCCCCAACATGTGACAGTGCTATTGTCCAGTTGTTCAATAAGTCTCCCACATGTAACAGTGATGGTGACCAACGGTTCATCTAGTCCCCAATATGGGGCAGGGCTAGTGGCCAGCTGTTCATCTGGTCCCCAACATTTAACAGTGCTGGTGGCCCTCAGTTCATTTAGTCTCCTATATGTCACAGGGCTATTGGCCAATTGTTCATCTGGTCCATGACATGTCACAGTACTAGTGACAGAAGTTCATCTGGTACCCAAAATGTCCGTGCTAGTGACCAGCTGTTCACCTGGTCCCCAACATGTCACAATGTTAACAGCCAATTCTTCATTAGGTGCCCGACATGTCACATTGCTAGTGGCCAACTGGACATCTGGTCCCAACATGTCACAGAGCTAGTGGCAAGCTGTTCATCTGCTTGCCGACATGTCAGTGATAGTTTCCAGCTGTTCATCTGGTCTCCTACATATGACAGTGCTAGTGGCCAGCTGGTCATCTGGTCCCTTCCATGTCACAGTACTAGTAGCCAGCTGGTCATCAGGTCCCCTACATGTCACAGTGCTAGTGACCAGCTGGTCATTTCGGTCCCCTACATGTCACGGAGCTAGTGGCAACTCATTTATCTGGTCACCTACATGTCACAGTGCTAGTGGGCAGCTGGTCATCTGGTCACAACATGTCACAGTGCTAGTGGCCAGCTGGTCATCTGGTCACAACATGTCACAGGGCTAGTGACCAGCTGTTCATCTGGACACAACATGTCACAGTACTAGTGGCCAGCTGGTCATCAGGTCCCCTACATGTCACAGTGCTAGTGGTCAGCTGGTCATCTGGTCACCTACATGTCACAGAGCTAGTGGCAAGTCGTTTATCTGGTCCCCTACATGTCACAGTGCTAGTGGTCAGCTGGTCATCTGGTCACAACATGTCACAGTGCTAGTGACCAGCTGTTCATCTGGTCTGAACATAACACAGTGCTAGTGGCCAGCTGGTCATCTGGTAACCACGTCATATGGCTAGTGACCAGCTGTTCATCTGGTAACAACATGTCACAGTGTAAGTGGCCAGCTGGTCATCTGGTCCCTTTCATGTCACAGTGTAAGTGGCCAGCTGGTCATCTGGTCCCTTTCATGTCACAGTGCTAGTGGCCAGCTGGTCATCTGGTTCCCCTACATGTCACAGAGCTAGTGACAAGTCGTTTATCTGGTCCCTTACATGTCACAGTGATAGTGGCCAGCTGGTCATCTGGTCACAACTTGTCACATTGCTAGTGGCCATTTGGTCATATGGTCACAACATGTCGCAGTGTTAGTGTCCAGCTGGTCCCAACTTGTCACAGTGCTAGTGGCCAGCTGGTCATCTGGTCACAACATGTTATAGTGCTAGTGGCCAGCTGGTCATCTGGTCCCAAAATGTCACAGTGCTAGTGACCAGCTGGTCAACTGGTCACAACATGTCACAGTGTTAGGGGCAAGCTGGTCATCTGGTCACGATATGTCACAGTGTTAGTGGCCAGCTGGTCATCTGGTCACAACATGCGACAGTGTTAATGGCCAGCTGGTCATCTGGTCACAACATGTCACAGTGTTATTGGCCAGCTGGTCATCTGGTCACAACATGTCACAGTGCTAGTGACCAGCTGGTCACCAGGTCCCCTACATGTCACAGTGCTAGTGGCCAGCTGGCCATCTGGTCACAATATATCATAGTTATGGTGGCCAGCAGACCATCTGGTCCTCACCGCAATATCAGAGGATGGAACTCCTTTTCTCGCCTCACTCTCTCCTCGCCGGTCTTCTATTTAATCAACAGTAAACTGAACAATAAAAGACACCGTTTAGACTAGGAGAATGTTCGTTCGGGTGCGTTCCGCATGATCATTTTAGTCGTTAACGGAAGCGGCAGCTGTGGTTTAGAACCCCAGCAGTCCCGGCCGAGATCACAGAAATAACCGTCAAACTGAGTCTTGACAGCATGATTTGAATGAGATGCGATCCCTGAACGGACCCACATAAAGTAGCCCTCTGAGCAACGATGAGACATCAATTGTTCGATATTTTTTGTTAAAAATAATTCAATTTCGTTGGTAGTATGCAACATTATTCAATCGTTCATCCTCGGGAATGAGGTCGTTAAAATTATTGCCTGACTAAAAATGACACGGAAACGTTCACGTCAGGCAAAAGTTGTTTGAGTCACGGGCAACTTCAAGCTCGCGAAGCAATACATGCCAGCCCATTCCGAACGTTTCTCATAAATAATAAGTCAACATCATAAAGTAATTTAAACGTTTATGATGGTATCACGATATTGTTAACTCCGTGTGCAAACTATAATGCAGACTGCTGAAATAATCACTCACAAATGATTGCGAAACTTTTCTAATTCAAAGCGGTCGTCATTCTAATAAAATATGTAATGATTTTTTGATACAGATACAGACACCATCGACCCTATCCCCCAGGAAGAGGTTAGCCGTCGGTAAGGGGCTCTTCTCCCGCACTCACATTTAAACAAATAGCTCTTTCACGCTGATGACCCAGGATGCAACACATCCTGGGTCATCAGCGCAGTTCGGGGTCTGTGTCAGCAGCAGGGCCGACAGTGTTACTGGATTATCTCTGCTGCCTAATAGTGACGACCAACCACCCCCCCTTCCCCCCTCCAAACCCGTAGCTCAACGCAATGCCAAGGGCAGGAAAGCACATCAGGGCAGCGTCAAAAAATCAGCCATTCACCACCATTCTCCAATTTGGAATGATAAATATTTCAGACCCACTTAAGAGCTTCCCGCTGACAAATAGATTGGGTTTTATGGACTTTCGAATATTTATCATGAAAAAACAGGTAGGGGACAAAATGGGATGGGCATGGGATGGGTTTGTTGTTGCGAAGGAAGATTGAAGGCTATTATGATGATTGGTGGTTAAAGGTCAGTGTGCTATTTTGGAAAGAACAAGATTCCGATTTAATAAGTAATCTGATACCTCAATATATTGTCAGACGTATATTTTATCTGACACCGAATACGAAGCCCAAATTTCTTAAGCAACACTATCAACAAAGTGTGTAAGAACTAAATGAAGTGGATGTTTGGGCTTACGTTCTTCGTTGCTATTGTTTTGATATTTTTGACCAATCCTTGATCAGCAAGCAGAAAAAAAAGTAATTATATTAGATAATGTAAAATTACAATAATCAGTTTGAATACAGTGAACTATTCATGATGATAACTACTGCACAATACATCTGACATTAAGAATGATGAAATGATTTATGACTCCATTGTCATTTTTATCGTAGCAAATGCGTTTTTTCTAGATCGCCTATTGAACGATCATGACATCAGTCGTTGAAAAAATCATCCATATTCCATGCGAAGAACTCCCGAGTTTCTTTATTATTTGATATTGAAATGTAGTACGTATATTGCAGATCGTGCTAGGACCTTACATCATTCCCATAATAATAACCTGTTTACGCTTGAAACCATGGGTGTAGAAATTAAACAAAGGATATGCCCTGTCAAACCTCGGTTCGCCCATTTTCTTTTGAAATTCTTCTCAAACACGATAAATTGCCCAGGTTTTGTTATTGGATACCATCTCTTCCCCGAAAACAGCATATTCCACAAGTTAAACAGATAAAAAATACGATATATCTCTTCCGTCAACGCCGTCTAACATTTATACGGGAAAAATAAACATCACTTGTATTTCCCGTTGGCATTCGTATCATAACCTCTCCAGCTGAGCGTATGAATATCAGAGCATGAACATTGGAAAAAAATATAGGTTGAGCATAGGTAGCAAGATATCAAGCGACAGATTGTGTTATGATAATTTTTTCTTGATTTTAATTTCCAAAATCTCAGAATGACTTTTGATACGTAATGAAATTGATGCAGCAGCTCACGGGTTGATATTTTTTCGATAGTTTCGGAACTGAGAGAAATAATGACACCAAGCCTTCTTTTTGATTGTCCTTATTTCAACCAATGGCATGTGAATAAAATAAGATTAACGTGTTGTTGGCACAGTTTCCAAGTAATCTAGAGCACCCATTGGTTAAACTTGTCTAATAAATTTACGAGAATGTTATAATTTTGCAGCATGACTTCCTGTAATCGGAAATCTCTTGTCCAATCCGAGAGCATCTTGTTGTACATCTGAAATTTTGTACCTTGATCATTTTGTGTTTGTACCATAGTTCTATTTGTCAGTCTCGAGCAACTAACGTGGAAGACCTTGGGCTATTGCCTTTGAAGACCTGTGTGCGCACGAACTTTTAGGTACCACAACATCATTAGTACGTTATCATTATCTCAAGCATTTCCCCCTGCTGAACTCCAGAGCTGTGTATCGCTTCATCTCCAGTTACTTCTTGATTGAGTATCGGCGCATTGTACGTTTATCCTCTGCATTTCGTTGATCTAATAAAGAGAAGAAATCTTTGCTGGACTTTAATTTTGGATGCTGATGCCTGGGAGATAAGAGTGCGCACTGGTGCGATATGAGCGTTGGAAATAAATTAATCGTGAGAAACTTGATGGACGCCGATTTCACTTCCTATGATTTAAAAAAACATTTTACTGAAAAATAACGAGTGGTATGCCGTATCATACGCATGAAGCAATCGGTTCCTACAACTCTAACATCATCAAATTCTCAATCCTAGTACCTTGATTCTTAGCAGCCCAATCTGCAAGTCAACCACTGATCTGCCCAACAGATGCCACCGTGGAAGCCAACTAAGCATAGGCGCAATGCGACTTGGTGGTGAGACGCAACAGTTTTGCGGTCGAGAGGTAATAGGTAGAACACGTTAGGGAAATTTATATTGGAAGCAACCAAGTATTCAGCATTCCAGAAAATTGAATCATACCATCGGAAATTCTAATCATTAGCGCGAAATGGCAATACGAGTGTTTGAGGATACGCTGAATTGATATAAAGTAAATAATATAGCGCGAAAATATTTAAAATCATTACACAATCGCTCTTATTGCAGCTATCATTACTTTATCAATCATCACACTATCACTCCTGTTGCAGCTTGAACGGTGCAATAGTTGCTCGCTAGTTTGTTGCTGTGAGGATTCAACGTTGGTGTGTTCGTATATGCATGTATTGCTGACGAAAAATAATTATATCTTCGAAATTTGGTTTCAAAGTACATATCAAATACCTCAGAGCGAGAACGAGTAGTATTCAATGCACGTATGGTCAACACCAGCCAGATTAGGATGGTGTGGATCATACGTGCAGTCAGTTTCTGCCCCACTTCATTAAACACTTGAAGCAGGATTTTGTTTATCGGCCGTCTCAGATCAGCCTGACTCAACATGTCCTACTTACCTGATACCAAGTGAATTGATGACTCTGTTGATGAAGTTCCCCTCCAAATAACGTTCTACAATTCCTGCTCAATGATTCACATAGCAGGAATGTTATATATCCATTGCGGCACACTGGATGTTGATCGCTATTTCGAACCAGAACACTTGGACGAACGCTGTAAGCCAAGGCAATTTTTTCCAACACAGGTGAACATCATGGCATGATATTTTTCATACCAATTCATTCCAAGGAGTGATGTTAATGATCCAGCGTAGTGCGCTTGGTCAATTTCTGGGATTGGATAACCTAAAACAATTCTCATCCACAATTAATGTCAATTTTTTTTACATTAATCTTGTTACTAAACATTATTTCATCTGTTAATGTATTGGAATCTCACATGCCTCGGAATACAGCTATCGATTTTTGAGTATCATGAAATCTTCACACGAATTTCGAACAACATTTGTCAGATGGTATGTAGTTTGGTCCTATTATTTCTGCGCACGGTTCTGCCCGCGCTTTTTTTTACTCACAGCGTTTTTGCCATCCATTACCAAGATCAGGTCTTGCAGGCCGCCCGGTCTCTGCACATCAGTCGCATCTGTTGTCCAATTTTCCCCACAGGGATTGTCAACGCATCACAATCATCAATTACTGGCACTTTGTCCCGGATGTTGTGGCGATTACTGGTAGGGTTTATTGGCCAGGATATCACTGCCGTTGCCGTTTTTCATACCCTCGTACTCCTGTAGTAATTGTAGGGAACAGTACACAAATTTTCAAAATAGTTTGTATGTAGTGCGTTGTTGACTAATGTTGCGTTCTTCCATTTGATATGGATATCAAAGATAGAGTTCCTCATAATGTATGTTCTTGAATAGGTATCATATGTATAGAAGCATTTGCCTCTGGTGTCTTCAAATCTAAATGATAACAAACACTATATTTCGTTATTCAGAGAATGATGAACATTCCAACTTCTGGAATCTTCCAAAAAAATCCTCACTGGACTGGAAACAAAGTGTCAGATATAAATCAAATCAATAAAAATGAATTGTCACTAGTACTGTGTATTTGTTATGGTAAGATCGAATCATTAAATGTAGCGCATCAGTGAAGAAGAAGAAATCGTTTTTCTTACTTATTTGGGAATCATCTAATCTACATTAACTTTGAATTGACGTTCTCTATCCCATACTCTGGGTGATTCTATCACTGCATAAAAGACAATCGTCAAACCCGCATAGCAGCTCTGGTCGGATCCTCTGTCGATTTGAGCGTTTCCCCCCTCGCCCCCTGATATACATAACAAAAAGTATTGTAATATGAATATGCTCTCTCCGAAAAACACGTATTTTGTTATAAACATTTCTACCTAATAATGCTTGATATTTACCCACTATGCCAATATTATTGATCACCACAAATAGCCGAAACGATTTCAAGCAGACTGAAAAATAAACAGAGATTTTGGTTGCACCTACAATAAACTAGGCTATATAATACTCCATTTATAAACAATTAAAAATGGTTCAACTTCAATGTAGAATATTTGGCATTCAATTAATAAATATTTTAAAAATGGTTTTGTTGATTTCCGCAATAGGAATATATATA